>JAUTBT010056595.1:0-33716 GCA_032361225.1 Lepetodrilus schrolli | reverse complement strand
CCAAGGATGATAACTGCATTGCCACTCTACAGACATCGCATCCTATCAATATCACGTCAGAAAGGTAACTTTCTCGATCATTGAAGCCGTGCCACCGGGCGGGATTTGAACCTGGAACCTTGGCTCCGAAGTCCAACTGCACATAACAACATGATTAGGGTCTGTATACATAGTTGCTCTTCAGTTCAATGATTTATGGACAAATAATTGTAGTAGAAATGTAGACTGAATATAACACATATACCAAGCCCAAGAGACTAATATATGGGACCCTTACTATATACACCCATGTAATGAAAATAATTTTGCAGTTTAGATGTTTAGATTTCACTTCTACTTATCATTCTTATAAGTCATATCTTAGCAAATTAACATAAATTATTCTACATTATTAAATTTTATATAGATTAACAATGGTTACAAGCAGTATTCTCATCCAACAATTACTTGAGGAAACTCACCCACAAATTTCCGGTTGATTTGGATACCTTCTAATGATGAAGTCTGAGGCACACATATCAAGTGACGTTTTTCTTGTGCTTTCTCATACAGCTCTAGGTAAGTGGTCTGTAAATAATGATAAATTAGATAATGTGGTTAAATTTATTAACTTATAGGATAACATTGATATATCAAAAGGGATTCTAGACAACTTGGCCCACGTTCAACTTGAACCAAGACAGTTTGGCCCGCGGCGTGACAGCTCGGCTGATAGTCAAAGACAGTTCAGTTTGTATTTATAATGAAATATTGTATTTGTTTCCAGAGACAAATATGAAAGTGATTTCCCGTAATTAAAATAGAGGAAATTAAGTAGGTACTGATATCAACAGTAATACATTAGGAAATGAAGTCTCATGATGAAGTGAATGATTATCATGATTATTATCTACTGATTCAGTGATCTTTGCTGATTGTTTCTGCTGCAAGAAATAATTGCTCTGGTCCTGATTCTATTACCCGATATTGGAGTAGCTGCTGTTTTGTAGCTCTATTTTCATATATGCTGCCTATTTAGCACCATAGAGTTACGGACAGTCCCTGTTAAAATGAAGTATTATTTGAATGCAGAAAGTATGAATTGGAACCTGTTCATGCTTTCAAAAGCATGTAATTAATTAAATAGAATAAAGGGCTCATCTCTTGGAAAGTTTCTCATCTCTTCAATGTGACTATTTATATTATAAAACAGATACGGATTGTCACAACTTACTATTACTTAGCATCCATAGATTAAAAAGTCGACGAGCATCACATGACTAATTTTATTTTAATTTGACAGTAGAGATGTAAATATGGCAGACGACAGGACTTGATTTAATGATTATGTAATGAGTTAATGTTTTGACTTATTTAAACATTGTGAAAATATTGCATTAGTGAAACAGCATACAAAAACAAACATATGCATATGAATAGAATGAACTTTCTGTTTTTAACTGAACGGACAAATTTTTGGAAAAAAGCTAGAGTATAGACATGTAACCCCGGTAGTCGTGATATCATATCTTGTTTTTGCATGTGACAATTCAGTCTCAAAATGTCTGACTGTAAATAGGAGTCGACCGGAATTAGGTGAGCGAACGATATAATGTATGCAAAGTACATGTACTTTGCATTTTTAACTCCAATTCGGTCCAAAATGATAACTTAATCTGTGCTTGTATGCTTTTAAGTAAGGCTCTAAAAGTACACAATTGATATAGACTTTGGTTTAGCAACCAATAATATGCATATAGTAGTTCGTTGAATAGGTTAGTAGGAAAATAGCAGGAAATTGGTTTGTGCATGTGTCCAGTCCAGTCCATTGCTTTATGCTTTGGGTTTTCCTACATTTTCCTACAAAACAATACATTGTCCAAGCCTGTAGTGAAATGTATTCATATCACTACAGATTGCTGTCTGAACGGCTTGCGTAGTACATTCAATACGTAGTAATCAGCTTGCATAAGTGGGTCAAATTCTATTTTTAGACATATCCGGTTTAACGATTCTGGTGATAACCTACATGGTGATATGTGCGTGGCTGTCATTTTATTTAGTACCTCACGTTCTATCCCGATCTAGTGTGGATAATGCTGAACCGATATCTGAATCGAACAGAAATTTAAGCACAAATTTAAGATCTGTATTAACGGTATTATAATTTTATCTGGAGTTTAGTCCACCCAAGGTCTAGTACTGGTACTCCTGTTTGGCTATCACCGAACTTCGTAGATTCTTGGAAATTCTTGGAAATTCTAAAAATAGACCTGACCTACTTACGGGCGCCAATATGTATTGTCCGTTGTACGCGCATCAGGCACTGTGAGTTTAGGCTGAGGACCTCTGACCGTCATATCTGTGTGGCGCTGGTATGACGGTCAGAGCACCTCGGCCTACTGCGACTTTAGCTGTTAAAAATGTTAGTCTCATACGGGGAGGGAGTCTGTGGGGAATATTGTTTAGAACCCGGGAAGGATCAGGTGCATGTAATTAAATTATTGATCAAACCTAAATTTTACAGTCAATCTAGTTCTCAAAGGAAATTTACATTTACCTGGATTGCTCTGAAAAATGGATTGTTATCAAGTTCATCCTCTTCGTAAGACATTTTTTTGAGACACTCGTGAATGGCCGACCTTGAACTTTCACATAAGAGTACTTCCCTAAACACAGATCTCCATTACATCATTTCATGATAAGATATTTCCACGATTTCATAATTTAAAATAACTATACTGATGAACTTTATATAAGTATTATTAAATTAAATGTCTGAATGAATAATTATTAACAAATGCTGACGATATTATATCATATTTGAATAATAAATGTGAATAGTTGTATTTTAACTAGTATATAGTAAAACTCTCAAAACTAAAATGCATCATACGATGCTTAATGTAAAACTATAATAAATGTTTAGGACATATTTCATTAAATATCTATGAATGTTTATATCACGAAACGTGAATCATTATTAATGAATTCCATTTATTTACTTTTTGTTGTTGTATCGAGAGTTGTCAAAATGGCCGCAATTTCTTGAAAAGTCGGTAATAATTGTCATTATTCAGAATAAAAGTCAAAGTTTCCTGTTATTATTCACGATTTCTCGCAATTAAAATATAATAGAATTGCTGAATGGTTTATTCACTTTGTAAATAATCACCATGGTTCAGTTTGTTGTTGTGCTTAAAGTGAGAATTGGTGAACCGGTTGAAGACCGATTGTAAAATTATCAGCAAAACTATAAATCTGGATATTTTGAAATATTCTGGCTACTAATCCTTGTACATGCTATTTTCTTTATGATCTATGTCGATATTTCATATAGTTATTAAATATTTCGCCATTTTCATCTAAAATTAACTAACATATCTAATGAATTTTAGTGAGATTTAAATGTTTTATCATGGACAATTTTGCAGGAATTTGTCTAGGTTAAAGACCTGGGACTTCGGTCGCTTTTAAACTGTGGTGCTGTTTCATGCTTATATACAATATGTGTCCATCTATCAATGGCAAATAATGATTGGCTACTGAAGCAATATGATTTCTATAACAAAAACTGTCATTGGTTGTGACACAAAGTTGTTCAAAACTCGGAAACGAATATGAATCTTAGTTGGTGTCACTGTTCCTTCGACTTTGGTCACACATCTTGGACATCGGTTATTATAGAAATGTGTAGCAACTGACCATATATTTGAGGTGCATACCCAATTTTGCACGTGTAAATATACATGTCAAGATACATCAATGTTCTGGCGACACATGCTTTACGCAGATGCCCAAAACATCACATTTCTGTCAGTCAATGACTTTTCACGCAGACATGCAATTTAAATAGGTTAATGGGCATATTAGCATCATGCGATGATAAAGTCGCATGTTTTAGCTATTCACAGTGAAAACAGTTTGGGTTTCACGGTCAAAACAGTTGGGAGGAACGGTAGACATTTATATGAATCTGTTAATAGCTGGTTAATCCAAGTGACAAAAGTTTGGGTGATGACCAAAGTCATAACTGGCAATTATTTTAGTTGCGTTGGTTGAAGAGATATACAAAAATATTAGTTAGGAATTATACCCAAGATTTGAATGCATTCTATGTTCCAATATATATTTCATTATGCATAGCATATTGCATTTCAGAATTTCTGATGTACCATTACATTTGTGATGTAAAGATAGCCTATGATTAGTGATCTGAGTGTGACGGGACATTAAGATGGCCACCAAGCGGCCAGCCGATGAAGCTACGGGATCTGGTGGTCCCGCGGCCAAGAAGGCACTCACTAGAATTGAACCCCTCAAGATTGGTTCCATACCCAACCTGGTATGTAACGATCCATATCCTGATAGTGGAAAACAAAAGAAAAGCAATAATAAACACACACAAAAGAAAGCTTTTTCTACACTTGAATTATTTCAATAATTACATAATTCCCCTAGAATAGTTACGGAGAATTCTTTTTCCAAGTAATTAATTGCTTTGATGATTTTTTTTTTCTCATCAGGAGGAGCTTGACTTGAAAGTCTTGGTATTTCAAAATAAGAAGTTGTCTGAAAGAATTGAGCAGAGAAAGAAGGCTGAGAATGAACTTCATAAAAGAATTGAACAGCTGGAGAACCGACAACACACAGATGATGCCGTGCTGATGATCGTCAATCGTTACTGGAACCAGGTATGACTGAGGACATAATCATATACTTCCCAGGGCATTGAGAAGGTGAAATGAGTGCACATTGACAGGGGTAATAATGTAGGGCTATGAGCATGCTTTAGAGTGTGGATTTGATGTAATATAAATGTTCACATTAATATTTATTATTATAATCTATGACTGTTGTCATCCAGTAAAATGTCTTTACATGTAACACTTTAATCGTGGTTATCATTTTTGTAGTCCAACTTTAGCATTCTTTATGAAATGTTAATAGCAGTACACGTTTTATCTAATGGAAAGTATTAATAGAGTTGAAGATGAAATTGGGTAAAAGAAATCAATTAATTAATTAATTGAATTTGGTTGATTATGACTGAAATCCATTTCTTTTCAGCTTGATGAAGATGTCCGTGTACTTTTACAGAGGTTTGATGCAGAGACAGCCGATGAAAATGAAACCAAAAGTATATTATAAATACTTTACAAACAAAGCATTAAATATATTAAATTTTGTTAAATAAATGTAATCATATATATGTGAATTTAAAAAAAAATCCATTCATGTACCAATCTTTAATTTCGTCAAGTATTGGTGAAAGATTCTCGCTGTGACGTAAAACAATAATCCACACTAATCCTTAATCATCGCATATTATTGAATATTATCCATCCCTTATCCTTTATTTGATTGTTTTATAAATTCTATGACCTTACGACAGTTTCATTCTTTCTTTTAGGGCTGAATTTCCATGTAACAGTTGATACTGATGGAAATTGCTATTATGTTTTTTTTGAGAACTCTGTAATCATTCTCCATGTGGTGCGATATGGAACTCGTCTAATTTTGTCCTCCGACTTTTTGTCCCACCGCAGATGAGAGCGATGAGACGACAGCGTTTCTAGCACTGCTGTCGACGTGGGACAAGAAGGAGTTGGAGGAGAAGTTGAGCCAGAGGGTGGAGTTCTCCAAGCGTGCCATCGGCAAGCTGCTGCAGGTGTTCGACAGGCTGCTGCAGAGGAACGAGAAGTTGCACAAGGTTCTGGAGAAGCGGGCAGACAAGGACAAGGACGACCTCCTCGGGGTCGTCGTCGGCAAGGCCAAAGAATCTCATTTGGACTCGGAGGACAAGGGTGAGTTGAGTTCTGTGTCTACAAACATCCTTGTCGTCCTTACAGCTAAACAGCTAACATTTGGTTGTTGCGCTTTTGCCTATGAGTCAGTCAGCAGAAAAATGGAACTCGCTTCCTCTAGAATTCAGAATTGTAGTGTCGTGTAATATTTATTTATGTCTGCGCTTTGAGCATGTCACCGTGGAAACCATCACATTACGAACAGTCTTGTTATTTTATTATTATTTGTTGTGATAGTGGGTCATGGCACAGCTTCGATGTGAAACATTAATTCACTTAGATTATAGTAAAGTGATAGATCGTCAGACTTCGGAGCCAAAGGTACGAAGTTTGAATCTGCCCTAGTGGTCCGGTATCATTGGTTGGTTGGTTGGTTGATTTGGGGTTTAAAGCCACTTTTAAGATATTTTCACTCACATCATGGCTTGAATGCATATGTACTGCTTGTACTAGTCTGGATTTCCACCAGTTTTTATAGCGCTAGCTCACTTGGAGGTATATCACGCCGCAGATAGAACATGAATACCCCACTCAGACACAGTATATTGACTCCGAGCTGACCAGTCCTTGCTTTACCCCTTTAATGCTGAGCTCCAAGCAGGGGAACAACCATCTTTTAATGTCTTTTGGTATGACGTGACCTTTGATCGAAGCATTACACCACGGAGCTGGCGGCTGGTCCGGTATCAGTCGTGATTGTTACATTTCTGACAAGATCATGATAGGATGTGCTGACTGTTATGCCTTGTCAATTCAGGCCAGTTCACGCCGGCAGGTTTATTGCAACACTCGGTGCTCTAGGTGTTGCAGGTTTACTCCTGCTGTAAACTGATGATCCATGATATGAGCAAAATAATCTTGTGAGTTGCTCAAAATCAAGATTTAAAAAGAGTGAAATAATACCAACCCTGCTGTGATAGTAGATTTAATCCATGAAATGTTTGTCGACAATCTGAGACGAGATGGCAAGACTTTCCTGAAATATACCTGCTGCAACGTAAAGCACTAATTCTATGAATCAAATCCTTCATTGGAACAGTAAGACCCATTTGACATCAACTACATTATCAATAAATGTTTTACAAGAAATAAGTAAACTATATCAGCTTAATGCTGCAATTTCATTACCATTGTTTGATTGATTGAATTAGTGCTTTTTGTCGCAGCAGGAATATTAGATTAGGTGAAAAATTAAACTTGGCATGCTGAATTGCAAAGTCCACACAGTCAAACAAGATATTCCTGACCCTGAGGGCCTTGTCACACCCAACGCACCAGGGTTCATCCTCGCCTTTCATTACCAGTCCGTATTTTGCCATTTCAGACGACGGAAAGACAGAAGAGGAGAAGAAAGAAGAGGATGAGGAGAACAAACTGGACGAAACCCAGAAGAAGCTGTCAGAGATCGAAGCCACGGTTAAAGGAGAGCTGGACCAGCTGCGACGTGAGAACAAACAGCTGCACAATCTGGTCACTTCACTGCACCAGCGCCACCACGAGCACACTCTAAAGGTCAGGAGGTCATAGATATTGTTTTGTGTGCGTAGCATGTCAAGAAATGTTAGCTTTATTGATTTACTAATTGCAATTTTTACCAAGTACAAAAGGTTTCAGATTCTGTGAATATCAGAATGCCTTTTTTTTTAATAATAAGAAAAACCTAACAAGAATATTTTAAAAAATAAATAAATCTGTGGTTCTAATTTTTAGATTTTGCACATGAACCACTAGTTTTCAATATTTTCATATTTTAAAAAATCTTTAATTTTTTTATCACATGATAAAAACCACGGAAATATGACCATGAAATATATCAACAACCGTGATTTAAAAATATTAATAAATATTAATAAATGTCATATTTTCTGCATGGTTCTTCTCTCTCTCTGTATCGTCACAAATGGGTGAAAGATTTCCGCAGCGACGTTAAACTCCATAATCACTCACTCTCTCTCTGTGCTGTCAGATCTCTGAGCTCCAGGACCACGTGACAGCGTCGGAGACGGAGATCGCAGAGCTGAAGAACAAGGTGGACGACCTGGAGTACCACTTCGAGAAGGCCGACGGTCGCTGTGAGAAGCTGGACCGACACCTGTCCGAGGCGTTCTCCAAACTGCGCAACTACGAGGAGACAACCGGCGCTATCACGGTGGAGGGAATCAAGAGTATCGGCGGTGTCTCTAAGAACAGAGTAGGTGGCGCTAGCATGAAATCGTACTCAAAGAAATTTCCTAATCTCGGGGTCTGACCTCGGAGCTAAAGGTCCATGGGGCCTCTGCATCAAATTGTGTGTAAGGTGCCTTTCTAATGCGATCATGATAGAATACAGTGCCATTATCATCCTTCGTTTATCAGTTTCAGTGCTGGCAGGTTTACTGCAACACACAGTACTGTGTGTGTTGCAGTAATCCTCACTAATATAGGTTTTGCAGGTATCCTGCCATAGTCTGGCCAAAGTAACCTTGAAAGTGGTTCAAATCCTCAATTCATATATAAAAAGAGAAGAATTGCTGTCTATGCTAGCTCTAGTTTGGTAGTTGTTTAAAGCTGTGAGAAGCTCAAGACATATAGACGTTTAAAGCTGTGAGAAGCTCAAGACATATAGACGTTTAAAGCTGTGAGCAGCTCAAGACATATAGACGTTTAAAGCTGTGAGAAGCTCAAGACATATAGAACATCAATAAACTATTTAGCTAATAACCCATCAGATATGAGTGATTACGGAAAATATGTCCCGAATGAAATTATTGTACATAGTTCCGAGCTTCAGCGAGTGGGTTATTCTAATTATTCAACATAATAATTTTTTTTAATAAATCGTGGAAAACTACCCAAGAATGACTTGATATAGAGAGACGATCCCAGTCTGGTGTTGAGCATTCATCTGCCTATGACGTCAAAGTTATGACGTTAAAAGTCATTGTCTGGCTATCCACGTCACAATCATCGAATATCACTTTTGACAAAATCAACACTGTTGATTATTGAAAAGTTATTCAACAAAATCCACCACGCATGTTGAATAATAGTCTGTAACTGTTCTGTTGACAACAGCTGGACGAGATCCTGTCCGAGTTGGAGGAACAGCGGGAAAACGCGACCAATCGATTGGGCGAGCTGGAGAAACTCAACAAGGATCACCAGGAGGCGTGCAAGGAGGTGGAGAAACTCAAGCTGGATGTAAGAACTGCCGTCTCTGTGGCCTGTGACAGGGTCGTACTGCTAGTCGGGGCATAAATAGAGGTTTACGTCATTACCTGCTATAATAAAAGCATAGCGTATGTTCAGACTACAGTATGACCCTTTCGTGAAATGCAGGATTAATACTGTCCAAGTATATTCCTTGACTGGTTTATCAAGTACCTGAGGAGGTATTTTATATCACCTTTGGGAAGTAGCCGTAAAATCCTTTCTATGATGTGTATGGGCAGGTGGTAGTGCAGTGGTGAAACATTAGACTTTGGAGCCAAGCTGTGATATAAGTGAAAGAATCTTGAAAGCGGCTCTAAACCCCATTTCCAAATTATTTTATGTTATTTGTACAAGACATTATATGGAATACGCTAAAAAATTATCTACCTCAATGTCTGATAGTCCTTTTCATCTCGCAAGAGAATGATTAAAAATCTATAGTTTAGCTTAAAAATCTATTGTTTAGCTTAAAAATCTATTGTTTTGCTCGTCACAAACAGGTGAAAGGTTCCCGCTGTGACGTAAAACAACAATTCACTCACTATGTTTTTGCTTGATGAACAAACATGAGGATGGATATTTCCTTTGTTAATCGGACATTCCCCAGAAGTTTGCAGGAAGTTGACCATCTTGCTGTTTCAGCTGCAACACCTGCCGGAGTTTGTGATCATCGAGACGACGGAGTACAAGTGCCTGCAGTCTCAGTTCTCTGTGTTGTACAACGAGAGCATGGGGATCCGCACCCAGCTGGAGGACGTCCGCAACCAGCTGCAGAACATCAAGAACGGACACCTGCGCCACATAGAACAGATGGAGGTATAGGGTATAGCTCAATACTGTGTTCTATTAGGCCCTGTTCTTTTCAACTGTGCAAAGTGGGGGGCGGGTGTGGTAGCGCAGTGATGGAACGTTGGACTTCGGAGCCAAATGTTCCAGGTTCAAATCCCGCCCCGGGGTCCCGGCATCAGTGTTCGCAAAAGTTACATTTCTGATTCGATATTAATAGGATGCGATGTCTGTAGAGAGGCAATGCAGTTATCATCCTTGGTCTTGTCAGTACCAGCCGATGCTTGCAGGTTTACTGCAACATTCATCGCTACGGATGTTGCGGGTTTCCTCCTGTCATAAACTGACAAGTCGTGATATAAGTGAAAGAATCTTGAAAACGACTTAAAACCCCAATCCAAAAAAAACCAAAAACTGTTGACATTGTATTTCTGTTGGCGAATCATTACCCAATCATACGCAAGACTGAATTCATCTATAGTTTCATAACCAATATTGATATTGTAATGTCTCATGGTAAATGTTGTAGCAATATAAACTAGCACCTCCAAATATATGTGAATCTGGACATAATGTTTGACTCGAGGGGATTATAATGGCAAGTACTTCTGTTGTAGGTGAGGTTGACACTCGATTTTCTTTCTGTGCCGTAGCATGTCTAGCTTTACTGGTAAGTCCATTGAATTACGTAACTGTCTTACTAGTACTAATAGAGAAGGGAGGTAGTGCAGTGCTAATATGTTGGACTTTGGAGCCAAAAGTCCCACGTTCGAATCCAGTCTCGGGAGCCTGGCATCAATGCTCATGAAAATTACCTTTCTGATGTGATGTTGATAGGATGCACTGACTGTAGCGTGGCAGTACAGTTATCATCCTTCGTCTGTCAGTACCAGAGCTAGGAATGTTGCAGGTTTACTCCTGCCCTAAACTGGAATATAAGTAAAAGCATCTTAAAAAGCGGTTGTAAACCCCAATTAAAAAAAATTATAGTACAATTTTTAGACACGTGGTATAAGAGAAGTAACTCTAATTGTAAACTACCCAGTAAAACATGAAAATAAGTAAAAATGAGTAAATCTTAGCATTCCTGCAGCTTTCAGACTGACAACATATTGTATTTAAATATTTCAGAAACTTAAATCTATATCAACAAATATATATACTTGTGAGAATAAAAATGAACCAAAGCCAAGAAATGACTTGCTGTAACGAAGGGTTGAACTATTTCCAGGGTAAACTGAGTGCCATCAACGTAGACAGGGCTGTAGACTTTGTGTTGTCCTGTATGAACTTTGACGGCGGGTTTGGCTGTCGACCTGGCAGTGAGTCTCATTCCGGTCAGGTCAGTAAATAAACATCAATATTATCTATTTTAGAAATCTGTTTGTTTTATTTCTAATCACTGCACATTTTAACCTCCTCACTAGAGGGAACCGTAGATGCTTTATTGAGCAGCGACTTTTTATTAACCAATCAGGGAGAGTTGATACCATGACATCTGTCACAAGGTCATATTCAAATCAAATCAAGATTTTTTGTATGAAACGAGGCAAATGTGGTTATATGTGTTAATATAAAAAAAATTGAGGAATTTATATGAGAATAAGATGTAAATTATTCAAATGAAGTTCTGTAGGTGTTTTTCACCGGATTGTTTTTCTCCACTATCTTATTGTGAAATGACACATACATATATTATTGCACTTGTTCACAGATCTACTGCTGTGTTGGTATGCTGGCAATCACAGGCAGATTACATCATATAAATGCCGACCTCCTTGGCTGGTGGTTGTGTGAGAGACAGTTACCATCTGGAGGTTTGAATGGTAACTACAAACATCAAATGTCTCGAAAAACTATAGCACAAAATGTTGTAAACATTGAATTTTTTTAATTCAGCCTTGATCTGAATCCACTGGTGTTGAATTTACCAAATTATTATAGTCCAAGCCTCAAAGTTACACAATTTTCCAAGGAGCCATTTGGCTCCTGCAGCTGCAGAAACACTTAAAATAAGTGAAATACTGGTCACCACATGCAAAATTAGGTTGCCATTGCTCCCAAATTAGTCACTAAATTGAGCCCTGAGAGTGGATTGATTTTCTACTGTAGCTCCAAATTTTCTTGATCTGAATCTACTGGTATTGAATCCACCAAATTCATATGGTGTCATTTTCTTTCCTCCTGCCCAAAACTGACAAGCTGTGATATGTGAAAGAATCTTGAAAGTGGCTCTAAACCCCAATAATTAAAAAACAAAAAAATATGGGATTGATTTCTGTACTGTGGCACTGCAGGTTTCTCTCAAGTTATTCCTCAGTACCAGCATGTGCTTGCAGGCTTGTTGTTACACTTAGCATTACAGGTGTAGCAAGTTTTCTGCCATAAACTAACAAGCCATGATATAAGCCAAAGATCATGACAGTGGCTATAGAATATAAACAAAAATTCAAACCAAAAATGTTTGTTCTAAATGTTGAGAAATTTAATTTAGGTATGTAACTGAATCCACTGGTGTTGAAATTATGGATTAATTATTATGTTGGGTCAGTTAAATTCCAGTAGGCTGTAAAATTCTGCCGTTTATGGCATTGTATTTTGTTGAACATTCACCATAACTGAAAGAATCTTGAAAGGAGCTCTTAACTCCAATTACGAATTGATGGAAAAAAGCATTCACCATTCCAATATTTTGTTTTGCCAGGACGACCAGAGAAACTCCCAGATGTTTGTTATTCCTGGTGGGTTCTGGCATCACTCAAGGTCATCGGGAAAATAGATTGGATTGATAAGGTAGAGTAGTCAAGTTCCGAGGCACGCTTGTCCACAGACAGCTTCCGTGCCAGAAACCCCACGGTTTATCTGAATCTACGGAGCATTGAAGCTCGTTATATTGAGGGCTCACTGTATCTAACTATTGCTTGTTGGTTTTATTGGAAGCATACAAGACAAGCAAATTCATCTTCATGGCTCGACAGTAAGGATTGTCCACCTGCCTGGGACAGGTATTATTCACAGTCGACAAGTGAAATAGCCCAGATTAACAAGCCCTTATCCTGGGCAAGTAGAAACTAGTTTCATGACTGACGGGACAAATACCTAAAAAAGTTAATGTAGAGCCCTGATCTTATAGTGTTACCAGTAATGGTCTACAATGTAATTTGCTATTAAGCTTATCACTATATTGTATACTAAGTTTTAAGTTTGCAATGTAAACACCCTTGTTCCTCTTACAAAGAACGTCTTTTGACATTACTACTACTACTACTACTACCACTACCACTACCACTACCACTACCACTACTACTACTACTACTACTACTTAGTATTTCAATCTTTCTTCACAGATAATCTTTAAAGCTGTTTTATCAATTCATTTCTCCTATAGGACAAGTTGATACAGTTTATTCTGGCTTGTCAGGATGATGAGACTGGAGGATTTGCCGACAGGCCTGGAGACATGGTGAGTAGAAGTCTATCAGACACCGACACATTGTATTGCTGTCTTTACAACATTGTTGCATCAATGTTGAATTCACAAGTCAAACTATTATTGCTCGGTGCACAAAATAATCTACCATTTTTTTGTAAATAATCTACTACAACATAATATACTATTGTAATAATGTAGATCTTTCGCTCATCTTCATCATTGTCCCATTACTATTGAATTCACAGTGTCGGATTATCATTTCTTCGAGCATGCTTTCGTGCATGAATATAGCACATTTTATCACCCAATACTGTCTTTTCACAGTAGATATCGTTCAAATAAGCGATCTACAGCAGTAGATATAAGCGATATCTACATTATATACAGCAGTAGATATCGCTTGACCAAATTCTTGGTTTATTTGATTGTTTATTTGATTGTTCTACCATTGTGCTGTCATGCTGTAGATATCGCTTGACCCAAGTATTTGTTTGTTCAACCATTGTGATGTCATCGCTACAATTGTGATGTCGTAGCATTGCTATGATGTCACAGTGCATATGCACAGCAGCCTAAAGATTTGACGTCACAGTAAAATCTTTATTATGTGGCATTTTTCTTCTTTAATGACTTTTAAATGATATTTGGCGATAAATAGAATCTCACCCTCGTGTCTTGGAATATCAAATATATCAGCACTCGTCGTTGAAAGTTGTTAATAACTTAATAAGTTTCATGAGTCGTGTCGCGAGGATGATAACTGCAGTGCGGCTACTTGTGTACTTTAGTAAGCCCTATATCACACGTATCTTTACTCTTGTAGGCCGATACGATACGAAAATATATCTATGTAACTTCTTAAGCATGTTAATCGAAATACTTATTTTTTTCAAGCCAATAAAATATTCTTTCAGTAAATGTTCACACACTTATTATTATTATTTTTTCTTCTTTTTATCAGGATGTGTATGTGTATGTATGTAGTATAAACGCGTGTTTGTGGTAACGACAACTGTTGACTGTTTGAACTACAGAAAGTCACACTATCATACGACTAATATATATTACAATGATACAAAACATCGGGATCTCCAAATTATGATACGTGTTAAATATTATGACGAAAACCTATCTCAAGAAAACACCCCTGGATTCATGTTCACACAGACCAACAAAAAACTATACATACAAGTAAAATATTTAAAGTATTTGCCCCGAGATTACGAAACATTTTTGAGTTCGACTTCATGCTCAAATTCTATATGGGAATTTGACTAAACTTTGAGATTTATGAAATTGTACTAAAAAAACCTTCGTAGTTTTGGGGCATACATTCATACATTTGCTACAATACATGTCATTCTCACCATTCCAGTCTGCAGCACTATTGATAGTTGATATTTTCAATGCTTATTTACGATGGCAATGCCTGATTGCAATAAGAATACAACATTGCTCAGCTGACAGTGTATCTCACATGCGTTACATGTTGTCGATGTTCATTAATATTATCAGATTGTACCCATTAAGTGGTTGTATCATTGACAGAGCAGCAATTGCGAAAATAGTATAGCATTTGTGTTATATGTCAGATATAGTATTGATTGACACATACGTTGTCAGAATTTTCAAGAGGGCGATGACACTTTGGCTAAAGCGTAATTCTGAATGCTGTACGTAGAGCATACCTAAATGATTACACGTTACACACGGTCATCATTGTATGCTCATGCAATAGAAGTCGAATGCTACGTATTTATCTGAAACGAGATCTGTTTGAATGGTACAAGTACCATCAGGGATCCACTGGACAGGATTATCTTGAATTACCGCTTCGTAACTTTAAATCTGCCTGACATTACATTCGTTTTGCCGAGTTAAGTTTTGCACAAACAAATCCTGCAGCCGATGCAATATTACACTGACAGGCCTCTGAGGTAATGACCTTATCGATTGACCAAGCTGTGATTATTGCAGTAGTAATGCAATTCCAATAACGATGAAGGACATCCCGTATGTATACCACCAGATTAAAGCTACTTGAAATTCCAACGAAGAACATTGATTTTTAATTTATTTTCGATGTATAATGTTAAAAACATGTCAAGTCTTCTATTTCTAGGGTTTCTTCTATGCTTGTGGTTTGGCAGTCACGTTTGAAATGAAAATTGAATGACTCTTAAATTGCCATGATGCCCTCGGTTCATGGATTAGAATTTCCGTTGTCGGAAACTTCACGTCTTGTTAGCTGGGTTTTGTTAGAAGGACCAATGGCGTCGTGTTATCTCCAGGCGCGTGTGTCACGAAAGTCGTCCTGTAGTCCAGTTCCCTCATTTTAGTAGAGCGGCTAAGAGGCAAAATTATTAAAATTGTCATAAAAGCATGACATTTGGTGTATAGGTAGCTTTTCATAAATGTAGGCATATACGAAATGAAGACACGTCAAGTGACGCTGTTGACGGCTGCCATTTTGAGAGAAAAAAATGGCCGCCATCTCATATTGCCAACATATCTAGTCTACTTGTGAATATTTGGGTAGCTTTGATGACATTTTGACTCGATAGTGTATACCTTGTTTGATTATGACCAGTAAAGATTTGTTATTGGCAATATACAGGGTCTGTATATGGATATTTGTGTAGTTTTGGTGCTATTTTGACTATAGGTAGTATGCACAGCTCAATTCATCTCAATAACGTTGCAATCAATATGTGAGGGGCACCATTTTGAAAACAAAATGGCCCCCATCTTACATTTCTTATTGGTAATATATCGGGTCTGCATATAATAAGGTGTAGTTGTCGTGATATTTTGAATACTGCATTATAAATGACAAACGATATCTTCGATAAATATCTTAATGATTCAACTTTGGCCAGACACCGATCATCACAATGAACATGCACCACCATATCATATGCAAAGCGATTAAGTGAAGTAATCAGCAATAGAAAAAAATGAGTTCAGCCTACTATCCTGACATAGTGAATTTGTGCAAATTGAAGGTAGAATCAGCATTGTTATACCCATAGATTACACCCTACAGAAAACTGCAAGTTACTTTGTGCATAGTACTGTATATTCTAGGATGTCAGACATTGTCCGTTGCCGTATACATTAGCCATAATGGTATAAGCAGATACGCTTTAATGAGTATACGCTCATATATCGGTCTGTACGTGGTAGCTCTAATGACTGTTTGCGAATATTACTGTCCAATATTTGGTCGGTAATTATTGGTAGTCAGTGGTAGGAAGCCTGGTAACTGTCCTACACACTGTACAATATAGCTATACACATGATTAGTGAATCCCACACAAAGCCGTGGCATACAGTGGCTTCACTAATTCCTGTATACACGTGCAACAACAAACTGTGGTATTCCGGACAATAGGACCGGTAAATATACCCTATTGTTTAATATAATGTGTATACTAGTAATCGAAACTATCTAATGAATTTATTATTGATAGTTCTATTCTCGCTGTTGCTCCATTAATTCCATTAGTGCGTTAGTGCGTTGCCAAAGTATATGTATGCACTGCTCTGTGTGTGTGTGTGTGTGTGTGTGTGTGTGTGTGTCTGTCTGTCTGTCTTTCCAGCCCCCCCCCCCCTCTCGCCTGCACCTGGTGCTAAATGGTTGTGTGGGTGTGGATGGATGAGTGTCCCTGGGGTATCTACTTTTCCATCACCTGCATGAACACGGTGCCGGTAATACATTCCAGGTATTAACATGAGTCTTTGAGGAATGTCAAGACAGAGAAATGCATGTGATCTTTCTTTAATGGTATTTCTGACTTGGTTTAATGGCCTTTAAACAATTAGTCTAGTGGCTTTGGTCCGTTTTTTTTGCTGTAATCGTGACACTCTGGATTAAAGCACCAAACTTGCTAGAAATAATGTTGACATCACTAACAAACATTTTATATGGTGGTGCCAGACCTGCTGTACTTATTTGTCAATTTTCTCTTTCAAGTCTCCGAAGTTCACAGTGATCTTGTCACTGCAATATGTTGCCAGGTAACTACTATCATCTTTCATCTTTATTCTTATAAAAATACTAATTGCAGTGCAATACCATTACAATAAAGCAAGTAATGACAATTACAAAAGCTATAAACTCCAGCGACGTCAAATGAAAACATTTATTTATTCTTTAGAGTAAATTGGGGTTCAAAGCCGCTTTCAATAGTATTTCAGTATTTCATTATTATCACGTCATGACAAACCAGTTTTCAACTGGTAATGCTAGCCCACTGTAGAACATCAAGTCCCTCCTGAGAAACATTAGGTAACTCCAAGCTGACCAGTACATGTTGTGTATTATCATTAAAATACTTAGGCATCTTTCTCTAAGTATTCAAAATTCAACTGTCAAGGAATACATTTTGTGAGTGTATTGTTTTTGCTGCAGCATTAAGTGTTGGCACAATGCATTGGAGCAGTTGCATTATTTGTGGAGAGAACCATGATTTCATTTCATTAGATTTCTCTGCATACAGAGCAACAAATGTCACTTTCCTTCATTGCTCCTCAAAAACCATAATTAGTCGAACCACGTGTTCATGCACGTGCCCTAATATGATCAATCTGATTTGAAACTAAGTTGTCTCAAAGTCCCACTCGGAGATCTTGCACAGTGTTGCGTTTTGGCGATCTCTGAGGTAGATCATAATCCAAACACGACAATTTATACAGAGAAGGTTTGATTTGGCACATCAAGTTTCAATTATTAGCAAACTGTATTAGCCAATATGCATGACACAATTATTTCATTTATAATTCTTACTTCTCTACACTGATAAATCTGTAGAATCGTGTCATATTATAATGTGAACTTCAGCTCATAAAATAATTGGGACAAGGGAGATATGGGGACTTGCGTGTCCAGCAGTTAATCTTAATGAAGAAACATTGAAATACTATGACGACTTCAATGGGAGTATGAAGTGGTTTGCAGAACTTGATAAATTGCATATCTACTATAGCTTGGAGGGTTTGGCACATACCCTATCTACTTAAATTTCTAAATTCATATGAAAGAATCAGAAAGCAACTAAATAATAGACAAAAAGAAAAATCGTCTTGAATCGCAGGAGCGTAAGTCTAACTGCCCGCGCTTACATTCATTGGATGTAGCATTTAATGGATGGTGTATCGTTTGTTTGAACTATGGACGAGTGCAATATAGTTATTTAAAATTATAGTTGTCAAACTACAAGATACAGTATTGTTGGAGGCAAAATATCATATCAGAAGTTTATAAAAGTCTACACAAAATCGCTGCATTTGTATATAAAGTGACAAGTCATTCATGGAGAAATTGTCGATTCGTTTTTATTGAACCAAGTTTTAAAATAATATGTTTAGTTATCAACAGTGTTAAAGATGGAATCTACATATTCAGACTGACCTACACATACTATATGAACAGATACTCTTAGTTCTCTGGGATATGCAGCAATTCCAGGCTGGAGACCAGGTTATGCACCTTGCACATTTTCTGGGGAAATAATGTGAACATTTATGATCTTCCACACTTAGTTAAAAGAGGAATGTTTAAAAATTAATTAATGCCTAGTGTGACACCATAAGTCTTAGGTCAGAAAATCGTCAGCCCAGTTGTACATGACTGTAGTCTATGGTGCCAACATCAAGGATTAGAACATGCCAAGCTTATTCTGATCAAGATGATACAAGATGATGTCCTTCACAGAACTCGAAACATCTACCAAGCAAATCAATAACAACCTCAACATCACAGCCTTAAATCAGATATACATTTGGAAATAAACAAGCGTGGTCCCAAAGCTGGGCTTCTAGGCTCTCGAAAGTGCATGTGTAAAGGTGTCCGGCTTGAACGCACATGTCACTGCCACTAAAATCGAAACTGTATCTGTGAATATTGGTAAGACTCGGATGAGACTTTGCAAATTAACATTCCAATTATGAAAATATGCTTGTAACATAAACTCTCAGTGTTCTAAAATAGAAGCATGGACCCCCAAAAAACAATGTTAATATTTCTAGTACAATTCTATTCCAAAGAGAAGTATATGGATATTTGGCGGCCATTTTGGATCTTTAGAAGACTATTTCACCAAGGCTAGACACACTCATTGATTATGTTTATATATACATCATTCCCAGTACGTTTGCAAATTGTTGTGCTTTAATAAATCGTTTTACCATTTGTATATGATTATTTGTATATTCGGCGGCCATCTTAGATTTTGAGAAAGGTAGGTCACCAAGGCTGGGAACCATCACTAATTATGTTAATAGATAATCCAAGAAAGTTTGCAAAGTAAAATGCTTTATTCCATTGCGCCATGATTATTTTATATTACTATTTGTATATTTATTGGCCATCTTGGATTTTCAGAAAAGAAGGTAACCTAGGCCGGGCACCACCACGAATTATGTTTATACACATTATTCACAGTAAGCTTGCAAAGTTTCATGCTTTATTCCATCCTGACGATTTTTTTATATGATTATATGTATATTCGGCGGTCATCTTGAATTTTAAGAAAAGTAGGTCACCAAGGCCAGGCACCACCACTGATTATGTTTATACGCATTATTCACAGTAAGTGTGCAAAGTCATGCTGTAATTCAACGTGTCACGATTTTCCACCTAAGCCATCTGACTAAATAGTCTAGTAACAGTCGTGAATAAGTCTATAACCTGGTCCTCTCAGTATAATGTAATAGGGTAATAATATATTTGTCTCGGGAAGTACATTATCTACACATTATATTCTAATTTATATATTAGCCTTATCTGTTTGCGGCAATTATTTCAATAGCAATAATGTTTTGGAAATATGAGGGGGGGGGGGGGGAATAGTCATAAAACACCTTCACGGTGGTCAATGAATTTTGAAGGTACGTTAGATAGAATGCCCAGCAGGTTTGGTTGCAAGTTTACCACCAGTATACTTAAAACATATTCTATTATTTATATTTGCCATGACAAAAACAATAGTGGGCCCATCATTCACTACGGGAAGCTCATCGTGGCTATTTTCTCACAACGTAATTTCAGAACTGTCTACGGCATGTCAAATATTGTGATGA
Organism: Lepetodrilus schrolli; assembly: GCA_032361225.1. Classification (NCBI taxonomy): domain Eukaryota; kingdom Metazoa; phylum Mollusca; class Gastropoda; order Lepetellida; family Lepetodrilidae; genus Lepetodrilus; species Lepetodrilus schrolli. Next base: position 13,436 of record JAUTBT010056595.1, on the reverse strand, counting down.
CGTGGAAAACAAGGGATTAAGCTGGAACGACCTTGACGTTTTCAAGGATAGTGGGTGCCGGACAGATGATAGAATATCAGATATTTCAACCACTGACAGCTGTAGCCCACTTAATACAAGTATATTATTATAACTAACTTGCCAGAAAGCTGGATAAAACGGGATAAAGCACTGCGATTGGATTGCCGATCGATTGATTGTTCAAGTGTTTGGTTTTGATCCGGATGAGGAATCGAGTGATTGAACACGCACATTGGCACCTATTTATAGAAAACACGTGGTCGGCACGTCTACCATACTCCATGTCGATAACAGAATGGCAGGAAGCACGGAATGGTAAACACAGATATCGTCTGTCTGTCCGTCCTTTAACCCCTTAAGTGTCGAAAGGCGATCATAAACGTATTAATTACTGGTGGAAACATTTACTTATGCACAATCATATGCAACAATATATTATATTGTATTTCATGTCAATTTGAGTATTTGATCGATGGCCCATCAGTAGCAGGTAATTAATTTCCCTGGCTCCAATCATCTCTGGAATTACATTAGAAACACTGCAGTTCCTGTCTGTTCTCCATCCGTCGTGCACGTGCATAATCTGTTCCTGCGGACGCGCCCCAACGTCAAATGGTCGTGTTGAACTATGCACACACACCTAAGGGATAGTGTTCAGTGGCCGTACGAATGTTATGATTATGAACCACCGTCCTCTGAAACATTGGTCATTGCTTCCTAACACGTGACTGGAGACTGAGGTTACTGAGAGTACCTGATCTATGTCTGGGGGACGATCTGTCCTGCTGTGGAGAACTATGTCATTTCCGGTGAAGGTTAGAATTGAGTCTCTGTAGACATAGTGTACATGGTATGTCATCCTTTGCTTTACCCACATACCAGCCGTGACAGCGGGAATAATATCGTGTTATCTAGATTCCTTACATTTCTTGAATCTTTCATTATTAATACATATTTAATCGATGTTGTCGAGAACATATATCGATTCGGGATTATATTACTACATTTGCAACGAGAATCAGATAGATGGTGTCGCTCTTTACATCATGACGAAAACAACTGTAATATTAAACTAATATTTTCTTTAGAATTGTCTTAACAGTCGACAGAACAAAACGAAAGCTTTATTCCCACAGAGTGAGGACCTCCGACACATTGGGTATTGATAGTAGTGAAATAAAAAGAACCAAGTACAAGACTAATAGCGGACAGAGCTAGCCAGGAAATTGATGTTTTATAGATGTTATAACAATTTCATACAACTTTGTTTGAAAACACACTTAGAATTTTCAATATTTTCTCATTTAAAAATTTTATTTTTAAAAATTGTGATCCAAAAAGAGAAGATAAACTAAGAACACATACTTTTGGACAGTTATTTTCGGAGTATACATGTTTCTTTGAATAGATAAATATGGTGATATAAAACATTGGTCTATGTAGGCTAAAGGTGTACTCACATAGATCGATCGGTTGTAACAATGCGTCGAATCGCACCGTGTGAGCGTACGTACATGCGATGCGATTCGCAACGACGGAGATTGTATGAGTAGAACTTGCGTACGACCAATCTAACTAGACTCGTCGTACAACCGATCGACCGGTGTGTGCTCATGGGAACGGGCATTACGTCGTTGTGTAAGATGAGTGTTTTTTCTTCCAATAGGATATTCTAATATATATTTAAAAAAAAGGTTTCACAGCTTTGACAACACATAACACTGACCATCAAGTTCAACAGTGAGACCACACGTTAAGGGTTAATGGTTGGAGGAAAGTGCCTTGTTAGTTATTCCACTCTCGTCGTAGTTCCACGTATGACGTCACGCCATCAGCACGCAAATCCAGCTAAATATAGTACATGGAATCTATAACTACCACACTTTCTACGTTCTCATCGTAATCAAAGCCGCATTTAGCTCATTCGTGTGTTTTCCGAGCCCAACGAGATTTCCTTTGGTCATTTCAGATAGGATATATTGTTTCTATACAAGCCATGTCCCCATATATCGTTCGGCCGATCTTGGTTTTATATAACGGTCGCCCAGTGAGACAGTTGCTTAATGGTTTATCGATTTGGTTGTTATTAACAAGTCGTAGCTAATAATCTGAGTGGACCGACTGAATCGGAACTCTAAGAGATAAAGCAACAAGACAGGGATTGTCCTATTGAAAGCAATGTATATTTATGTATTAATGTATTCTTAAATTTAATTAACAGGAACATGTGTGCATGTGAGTATGTGTGCATGTGTGTGTGTGCAGAATGGAAAGGCATTGTAGTCCTTTATCTTCCCAAATCCCCAATAAATCACCTCAATGGTAGGATTATATGTACACTAAATCAGAATTAGATTAAATGAAAACATTGGCGATCGGATGCATAAATATAGCCCCTACCAACTGCATTCAAAGAATCTAATGTCTAAACGATATTGACTACATGTACTGACATCTGAATAGGGGCAATTTACTGATGCCAACATTGCTGCAGATGACTATCTCATATACTTTAAAGCCTCTTGTAGTATGGACTTATGCTTGAGAATATGCTCTTCGTCGGATTCAGTGTTTGATGTCATAATCTCGTATAGTGAACGACAGTAGCACGAGAGTTTGTTCCAGACGAGAGGTCATCTTTCAATCCATTGACAACCCCCCGGCAAATGTTCTCTGTATCGTATTCCATGTTTTATGAGAATAAGTTCTGTAATATTCTGTTGTGTCTAACGATATCAAACCTATTAACACAATAATATAATAACAAAATCGGATAATGTCGAGTGTGGATGTATTTCTATAGATATTGGTCCTAAAGATGTACAATGATCTAGACAGGTTTAACTGTGTAAAGCGACAGCAACACTGACGTCACTCTAGGCAATGATGACGTCACTCTAGGCAATGATGGCATCATAGTCGTAAAACGGCCTGTGCTCAAAACCATATATGGGCCCTTTATTCCTCCTTAGGATAGTATTACAAACCATCACATATACATGTATGTACAATAGACGCTGTTAATTAGACAGGATTAAGTTTATCTGTGATGATTAGCGGTATATTGTTTCGAGCGTTATAACATTCTTGAAAGGTACAGTTCATTTATAGCTGCACTTACAAACTGGAACGTGAGCTCATTATCCGGTCCATCTAGGGATGGTCTGCAAGACATGAGACAAACAACAAGGTCCAATTAAATCATTCACAAGTGATATTTACCCAGAGATATCGCTTTCAGCATTACCTGTTTCACAGGCATGATGCCATCTTTATCCACTGTGATGCCATCATCCACGGTGATGCCATCATTAGCTACTGTGTTGCCATCATTAGCTACTGTGTTGCCATCATTATCCACTGTGTTGCCATCATTATCCAATGTGATGCCATCATTATCCACTGTGATGCCATGATATCAAATGCAAGTAGTGCTCCCAAACCTCTGACGTCACAGTAAAACTATGTTACTCATTATAAGCGGCGTAAGAATTATATTGTGTGGTAAATATAATGTCTCCCCCGTTTCTCATATTAAATATACTAAATAGTTTCGATAACTCGCTTGTGGTGTATCACGTGGAAGCCAGTATTAGATGCTAAAACTGATACAACTAACGCACCACGCCAACTTGTCGGTGACACTCCTTTGTCTAAGACTTTGACAGAACACATCAGAACAGAGTGTATTCACATAATAATCACATACAGTGATGTGGGGAATACATAAATTTACAGTCAGTTATGTACATAAACGGATATTAAAGGAGCATATGCATCCCGTGTTTAATTAATCTAACTAATTTGATTACAAGAGGATATCATTAGTACTTATCGGACTTAATGCTAGCAAATCTTTGGACAGATGGATATTTACAGTAATGAAGGTAAATATAATTTTCTAAGAGTTTGGAGTGATGGACAACACACAAATTGTATTCGTCTCCTATTGTAACCTTACATAAATTACAAATTTAATTTTAGCCACGTCAATGTGGTAGCATCTTCCTGTTTCAATCTTTCTGGACGATGCATGGACGTCTTTGTAATATAGTGAGGTTAGGAACAGCATGTTTATCTTTATACGCATGATCAAATAAACATCAACATGTTTTGTTTGTAGACGGCCAAGGGAGGGATTGGTCTGAAAAGAGTGCTCGATTGATGAGTTGTTATTGAAGTTAATCAGAAGTACAGTTTGTTCAATAATGATCTAACATACATTCTACTAGTCATTATCGTATTTAGCACAAGAAGGCGTTCAAAGACTTTTTGTTGGATATTTTTGTATTCATTCTTAAAAGGTTGGAATATGGGAATTATGTATACATATTGAACCAGATTTGATTAACATTTATCTTATCTTTCTAATTTGAGGTTAGCATGTAATGAAATCAAACATTTACCAACTAGTACACCCCAAAACAAGAAATACTTTAAACTGTACAATTTATTCCCCGTAATTTTAGTTTAATTTTTACTTACAACAATTTTCACTACTGTCACTTATATACTGTTATTATTTTTATTATTATTATCACTATTATTATTTATTTGTTCATATTTATTTATTTATATTATTTATCTATTTAGTCATTGGGTTCGGGGGATGGACCCTAGATACCAGTAGTTAAGACGTGTCTCGACCTTGTACAAGTCACTTCATCAATCACTTACAGGAATACCCCTTCCTGCGCAATAATAACTATATTCAGTTTACTTGAGTGGCCAGCTGCAATTAAATACAATTAAGCCGCACAGTTCCACCATGTCTGGAGACAATCTCGACGGCGAATCACCAATCCGTAGAACAGCACGGACTATTTTACCAAGCACGTGCACAGTATCACACACAGCTTGTCATTTGCTTCCTGTATCATAATGATCTACATGATTCCTGGAATTGTATTCCAAGTCATGCACGTCCCCATTCCGGATTAACCTAAGAAACTAGTGACCAGGGAGATACTGTGACCCGATCTTGCCACGTCCCTGAAGACATTAGCAGTATAATGGTGTCTCCTGAGCAGCGCATGGCTTGTAAAGGCTTATACTCTTTGGACAGTCATTGAGGAGACAGAAGGGTACATAGGGAAAACCATGCGTTATGCTTGCTGTGGCCGAAGAACCAGATCCAGCCACGTGATGCGTTGGAAAGAAAGATAAATGAATACGGTTGCTTTAATATGTAAACATTATGCACGACAAAATGTACGTTTGATTGCAGGATTGGGATAATTATATTCAATATCAGTATATTCCTTTAAGCAATGTTGTATGGTAATAATTTCCGATTCTTGTGGTTTCATACAGTTCATATTATTACTCCATGTCGTGTCGCATTACGATATGCATTACCATTAGACGTCTCTAGCTAATTAATCGATTTCTGTTCGGTCGTCATCAGTAATTTCATTGGAAGATACGATTGACGTTGTCTCTTCTAGGTTTCGTCAGCTGATGGATGACTCCCACATGCGTGTTATTGTATTATTCCATTATGTAGTATCATCGGATGTGAAGTATGCACATCAATGCATTCAATTGCTGTTAAAGGGCCGATCACAATTCATAAATAATACATGTTCTATTACAAAGATATTTTTAAATGGAAAAGTTTTTCTCATTGTGACGAAGCTCAGGTTATTGGCTAAAAGGTAGATCGTATAACTGGTTATTTCGTAATTCGCCTTGACCCTGAGAAGACAACTCACAACTGGAATAGTCGATAAGTCACGATTTTCTGTGCCTCAAAAAAATTGTTACTTTGGATTGTTTGTTTATATTGAGAGTTGAAATAATCCAGGAACAATGCACATTTATTTGCTATAATATGCGAAAGAGTGATGAAAACATTGGTTTTAATTAAACATTTGCGCTATATAAATATGTATAATAATAATAATAATATTATTAATAATATTATTATAAGATTCAAATTTTTTAAAGACATATATCTTTCAGCAATATGAAATTATGAGATAATGTTTGTATAATAATAGTATAATATAATATAATAGTGCTGGACTCCATGTGGAAAAACACTCGAAGTGCAGAGGTTGTAGAGGTTCTCAAACGTGAGCAGGTCTAAATAATTAACTTTGTTTTCCCTATCATCTCCTACTCCAACTCTACTTGATCTCATCTGGGTTTCACAATATCTTCATAAGAGACAGGGGTACGGTGATCTAAAGATTTTCAGAGTTTCAGTTTAGACTACATTCAATTTCAGTCAGTGAAGATATTGGTTCACCAGGCGGTAATTTCAACCAGGATTTGAAAGAGAAGCCATTTATATTGTAGTACTCTGTTGACCTATTGGATTTAAAGCGGCTATGGATCCTTTTGAAAATACCAAATTGATAAATAGAGAATCTCACCCAAGTGTCTTGGAATATCAAATATATCAACACGAGTCATGAAAGTTATTAAATCCAAGGCTTTGCCGAGGATTTAATAACTTTCATCGACAGTGTTGATATGTTTGATATTCCAAGACACGAGGGCGAGATTCTATTTATCACCAAACATAATTTTAAAGTCATTAAAGAAGAAAAATGCCACATCATAAAGATTTTACTTCACAGTAAAATCTTTAGGTTGCTGTGCATTTGCACTGTGACATAGCAATGGTTGAACAATCAAATACTTGGGTCAAGCGATATCTACAGCAATGACATCACAACGGTAGAATAAACAACTAAATAAACAAAGAATTGGGTCAAGCGATATCTACAGCGAAAAGACAGTATTGGGTGATACATGAATTAACCATGATTTCTTTTATGGCCTATATCAAACAACGTATTTATAACAATACAATACTGGTATGCTAAAATACTAGTATTTCATAATTCATCTTACAATAAATATATAATTAATTTACCACTTTCACCGATTTGAATTGAAACATGCAATGAAGATTGGTAAGTAAATAATGTAGTACTTATATGAATACTACCGCTACTATAGTAAACGCATTAACTTCCGGTTACAGACCCCGCAGACATCAACATGTCCACTGACGAAACAATTATGCATATATTGATCATCAGTCATTTTCCAAGGCCAAAATGACAACGTGACTAAAACACAAAATTGATATTTTATAAACCTAAAGATCTGATGATCCAATACCACATACAGTGATTGATTTCCTTCCAAATAATCTGTTATCGATAAAATCAACTCATTTTCCGGGCAGTCAGTTTGTTTATTTATATAGACTGCTAGGTGAGCAGGAGCGTGTGAAATGCTGGGTCATAATGTTGTGACGTTGTACGGGGAGAACTCACGACACGTAACAAATGACAAGTAATATTGAAGGTTTATTGCATCAACAATCTTGAGGTAAAATGGATCATTCCTATTCTATATAAAAATAAGAGAAATATTTCATATAGAGATTCGGATGGATGTTATACAGAATTCAATGTTGTCATTGTAGTTTGATCACAATTATCACACATGTATCTTGCATAGTAATTGGAAACAACAATCTGGTGCTTGTGATACTCTGTGAAGAATTGCTCCTCTACTATCAATACCACGAGATTTTACTTTAACTGTACGATATGAATATTTTCCTTCGAAAAATAACACAACTTGGCAACCAGTAACATAAACATGCCAATGAAACAATAAAGCGATTATCAACTGATTATCGAATATCAACACCAGGCATCGTGAGTTATCTCCCTACGGTGAGGGAACACAATATGAAACCGGAAGTCCCCGTATCTACTGACCTCTGCTTTGGTTGTAAAACATAGTACAGAGTTGGTTCAACGTTACACTGAAGTCACTACACTATCTCACGATAGCGTCATAGCACCCTCTTTCATGAGTCTCCACGACAGGACCCTATTATACGAGATTCGTCTCCACTGATCACGATAGCACCCTCTCCTCCGCGACCGGGAGACTCCACTCCACTATCACGACAGGACCCTCTTCCTCGACTCCTGGAGGTGCCTCTGGCCTACAGTCAAACGTCTGTTTCCTTTCCTCGACGACAACGTTGTCATTGAAGACTTCACCGCCGTCCGCAACTGATGCCTGATCCAGACGTTCCTCAGATGCAGCCGCCTCGAATTCATCGCAAGACGTGGAGTCGTCAGAAGAAGAATACTCGTAAAGCGTGTGATTTCTCCCCAATTTACGACTTTTGGATTTCCTGCTTATATTGCTAGGCTTAGGTTCAGAGGACTGGTCGGGATTGGTCGGGAGAGAGCTCGATTTTCTTTTAGCTGCACGACGAGCGTGTGTGATCGAGACTGCATTGCTGCTTTGTACGCTGTCGTCAGAAGAACTGGAATCCTCGCTTTCAGAGTCATCTGTTGCGTTTCCGGTACCGGAACGCGACTTCACATTTGTATTGCCTAGCTTCAGAGGCTTGCACGGAAGTTCCGGGAGTGCTGAACGATTGAAGGGCACGATCCCACACTTCATGAAATAGTGTCTTAATACTTCCGGCAGCATGATCTTCATGTAAGCTTGGCAGGAGGCTTGGCAAGCGATATTCTTGGAAATAACTATTTTCTGAAGGTTTTTCTTGCGCATCATCTGCTGAAACTCTTGAGTGTATATGATGTCAAAGTCGTCGAGGAGAGAACACACGTTCTTTTGAAAGCTGGCGTGTGGAGGAAGGGGGAAAAGAAAGAGCTTCTTGTCCTGGGCCCAATCAATCAGTCCTGGAAACAGCGGGAACTTGTGACCGTCGTACAGCAGGATAAGGGAGTCGTCTGGTTCGCTAGACCGAGCCAGTGGCAGGAAGTGCTCAAACAGGTACTTCTTCAGAGAAATGCCGTCTGCCCAGTTAGCAGACGACACAGATCCCGAGGCTCCTGGGCTGACGTCAGTAATTCGAGGCAATTTACTCTCTCCGGGAAACACGAAGAAGGGAGGCAACTGGCGCCCAGACGCACTTCCGGCGGCGATGACAATTATTGGGTTTCCTTCTGGACTACTCGCGTCAGCATCGTCTGAAGAATCGCTATCCGAGTTCGCTTGCATCTGGTCACAAGCAAGAGACACCTTGTCCATGCAATAGGTAGCATGGCGTTTGTTTACCAATCCGTGTTGCTTCAACAACGTGCCCAACTGTTTGTAATAGCAAGTGATGCTGTTTCCTGAAGCACACGACGGCTTTTGATGGGGCCGTACGGGGATAACATCACGGTTACGTCTGAGGAAGTTGTAGTACCACATCTTCCCGACTTTATAGTTTTCGAGATCAACATCGTCGGTGGTCTTGCAGTGCACTAGTTCATCGGTGGCAACCTGCAGGACGTCAGCCTGGCTGTAACCGTAACCGATACTGAAGAGAAATTTGAAGTACTTCGTTAGGGTCGTCTCCTGAGCGTTGTTGAGCAAAGTCTTCCTTCCTAGGGTCCTGTCCATGGCAATCTTTCCCTTGATCCGGTCGTACAGCGTCATGTATGGGACTTTGAATGACTTGGAGGCCTTGAAGATGGTCATTTTGTTGTCCCGAACGGAAGCATAAGCATTCTGCAGGGCACTCTCTTTGTACTGCATATAGCGCTTAGACTTGGAACGCATGGGTTTCTGAAAGTTAAATGTGATATATATCCAGCATATACCGAAGGTCCGTATATTATATAGGATGCAATGTCTAAACTCTTTATAACAGTCTAGTTATCATCCTTGTTTCGTCCGTAGCCTCATACTAGCAGGTGTTCTGCAACACTATGTTCAACAAGTGTCCCTTGTAATTATTTCCTTACTGTAAAAGATGTGAGCAAAATAGTCACGTGACTACCGACTAGCGTTCGTAAGCTTTAACTCGAAACATAAATACTTTGTGTTTGTGTGTTTTCCTATCTCGTTTTTACGCAGATTGCCAGATGAATGAACGGAGAAATAGTTACCAATCACAGGTAAAACCATCAGCTCGTGAAATATTCCTTGATTACAATTCATCCATATCGCACTACATATAGCTGAAATGCTGGATACTATGCTTATAGACCGTTTAACTTAAAGTGCGTTTAACATTGATTGAATTCGGTACATAAGGTATACTGGAACATAATATACCGTGATCACAGTATTAACAAAACCCCAACGTATTCTATTTCTCTATATTAGTATAGGCCTATAAATGATTTAACATTATTATTATTCAGTCCTGTGATAAAAACTACTTATTAATATCAAGATATGGACCCCATCATGTAATCTTACGACAGGCCACAAAGGAACTCGAACCCTGCAGTAGCCAGGATACGATATTAAGATCGATTCCCAGCTGTAGCATTATCATACACGATTAGTATACAATGTGTATGAAACAGCTAGAGCACTACATTCACGAGTGCATACATGTACTGATCGACTCGTACGTTAATATGGAAAAGTGTGATGTGTTTAATATCGTATGTAACATGATGTGCATGGAATGTAACTTTTACAAAATACCTTTTTCTTCCTCATTGTGCAGAACTATATCATGGCGTCTGGATAGCAAGATCACGTGATTACCGAACCCACTTGAGTCACGAACATGCGAGTATCACGAAGTTTCAAGCATGTACAAGTAAAATTAAATTAAACAACACTGCGTCACGAACTAAACTTGATAGTTAACATGACTACTTTGCTTATTATATGAATAAAAATAGTTTAGTGGTGACACTATTGAAATAACAAAGAAAGACTCGACGAAAACCACGTGGAAATTCATTACCATATAGCAGTTATCCCCCTTGCATATAAATATACCCAGGCTTTCCACTCTTTCTACATCTTGTAGTTCTAAATAATATCGTCTACTTTTCTTCTTCTCTCTCTCTCGCGCTCGCTCGCTCTCTCTCCCCCCCCCCCCCAATAATTAAAGAAGTTCTTTATAGACACTTGAACGTTGTCACAAGTTGCAATTCAATTATTTAATTCTATTGTTATTTTTTTTTTTAGAACAAACAAAAAAAAGAACAAAGAAAGAAAAGAAAACCAATGAATTATGCAAAACTGTATTCATTCATTCTATATTTTATTATTCTACTGAGTTGAAGTATAAATGGTACAAATGATTATACATAGATGAATCACTGAGCAACATGATGGTTTGTTTGTGACAATGCTGGAGTTCAGTATATATATGTACAGTAAAACAATGCTGTATTTTGTTTTATTTACAAACTCATTTCACAATGTATATGAATAAATATTGAAGCAGTATTTATTCAGCATGAACTGTAATGTTGTATTTGTTCAAGCATGTTTTTGTACAGTAATAAATTGGGATGCAAGGGCTCAGCCCTATGTTTTGCACAGCAGATGGATTAATTTACAAATGAACATATTTATTTCCTTGCAAGAATCAAAGGAACACATAAAATATATACATACACATGTATAGAGGTGACATACAGCACAATAATGGCACTCAAATCTACTGTACTATTAGTTACATCATTGCTTCAAACACATATACGTATGCCATTAAGCCTGTTATAAGTATATCTAGCATTGCTAAGAAAAGACATTTTTACAAGTTAGCTGAGAGTCAAGACAGTTAATAAATGCTTTCTCCTAACCAGTATATAGAAATAGATTTGCCTACAAATAGCATATAGTTCACCACACAAAGCATAATGAATGTTCATCATGGTTAATGAGAATAACCTGCTCATTACGGAAAATTCGGGGTTGTCCATTCATTGTCAGATCATTTAAAAACATTAATATATTTCAAACAGATACCCGTAATTTCAGGTAACTTGTGGGCTATTCTCTACTCCATGTTGTTTCAGCAAAAAATTAAACCTACTGCAAGTTCTGAATACATGTACTACCAAATATATAAATTAATGACTGTTGTAAATTAATGGGTGTACATGTATGTACAATGTATAATGTTTATTTTCAAGCTGGGGGTTCAGTAACTACAAGATATTGTAAGTGAGTGAATTATTATTTTACAGTGGGAATCTGTCACCAATACAGTCAATATTGTAAGAGTGCAGCTTCTAGAGGTGCACGTGGACTTCCAACTTCTAATACACACAAGCTGGTGATGTCATATGTTCAGTGTTAAAAATGTATGTTTAGAGGCACAGGATCTGTTCCAAGAGGATGGTATTACATCACACATACCCAAATAATGACAAACCATTTTCATTGTATAACATTCCTTACTGGTAATACTCTTAAGCATGGTTTTCACGGGTTAAATCCATTCAAATGATGTGTATTGATACAAATATAAAAATGAAATCTACATATAGACATCAAATGTTATTGTAGAAATCTTTGACTTCCAACAAAAACTATTCCAACCATGACAAAAACAAACATTCCTGTCAAAGATAATTAAAATGGTGCACTCGGTGAATTCAACGATTTACATCCTTGCATTGTGCAGCATATGATAATATTAGAAACCAATATAAAACACTTAAAAACAACCAATAGAGCATATTGAAAATGTTAAAATTGATTAAAATTGAAACAACAATGTTTATGGATAAATATTGTATACAAGATTATTTGATACTTTTAACAAATAAAAATTACATTTGGAAAACAAAAAACCAAGTTAGTTTACTTAAAGTAGGGAACATATTAAATAATAAGCCATACATTACTTACAAGATTTTGACATGCTGGTATACTCAATTACTTACAAGATAAATGACAATCAATATTAACATACCGGTATACTCAATTAGTACAAGATAAATGACAATCAATATTGACATACTGGTATACTCAATTACTCATCATAAATAACTAATAAATATAGATGGGCTACACTGTTTAATACATAAGTAGAATTGAAATATAGTTTTGACAAACAGCACACTTGACAAAATTACAACAAAGCATATAAATATTATGCAATTTTATTCTCGCATTGAGCATTCCATACTTTTAGTTCAATTGAGTTTGCGTAGATACAAGATTATGAAACAAAAGCCACTAAGTATCTAGGTAAAATTAAGATCAATGTAGATATGAATTTTCTTTATGAATTGGAAACTGCAATTGGGAGCCATTTAAAAAACCCAGATTAAAACTAATACCCAATATGACACCTGAACAGGGTTACACATTTGGCATTAATTTTAGAGTCTTACCAAACACAAATGTTTGTGAGGCAGCACCTACACACTGTTCATACGGAAAATACTTGAGACTGGAAATGTGAACACACAAGAGTACATGGATCTCCTCAATCTTTAACATTCATTCATTCATTATTTACTATTTATTTATTATTATTTATTTATTTATTTGTTTGTTTGTTTATTTGGTTATTGTTTGTTTGTTTGTTTATTTATTTAATTATTTAATTAATTATTTATTTATATATTAATTATTTATTTATTTATTTATTTATTTATTTATTTATTTATTTATTTATTTATTTATTTATTTATTTATTTATTTAT
>JAUTBT010056594.1:0-55350 GCA_032361225.1 Lepetodrilus schrolli | reverse complement strand
CCCCGGGGCGGGATTTGAACCTGGAACCTTTGGCTCCGAAGTCCAACTGTTCTACCACTGCGCTACCACCCGCCCCCGTGTGGTGTATCAAACCCCCAAAAATGATTACGATGTAATATTTAGCGTTGTACGTGTGCATGACAAGTGTTGGAGTTATTTACATCTGTTTCAGGTGCATCAACCATGGCTGATCAACTAAATTATGTGACGTATAACGCAAGAATTCTCGCGTTTGAAGTTGAATGTGGGAAGACTAATACAGTAGTAAAAGATTATACGTCCGTATATAAGCCCACACAAAATAACGGTATAATATAAATTATGATACAAATATTAAAATTTGTACAAAATCTAGTTGGTAGGGCTGTCTAACGTCTAAATGACCACTTTGTTTTGGATAGTTTGCATCAACAAATACAATCGTTTTTCGTTCCATTTTGACCTACAATTTAGCGAATTATGACAACTTTGTATTTCCGGTAATTACCATATATATTTCAGCCGAATTCATTTCTGATAATATGTATTTCCTTTTTTTGTTCTTTTCTTTTCTTTTCTTTTCTTTTTTTCTTTTTCTTTACGACAATGCTGGACGGAAAACGTAATATACCTTTTATATACATAATGCAATCTAATACTACAGCGCCTCCAGATCTACGTTATGACGACATAACCAACGCCTTGTCGTTATATAGCAATTTCCTTTGATAGACATAATTAGCATATTAAGCAATAACATCCAGCCAACTGCAAATGTCAATGAAGATAATTATGGAAAACTTTGACTGGTGATAATATTTTATACTTCGTGTCGACAGTCGACTCTTGGCAAACGCAGACATGAGGAGGACGGCACTTTTCATTGCGACTATGGCGGTATGTCTGTTGTATTTTTGTTTGTTTTTATGTTTGTTGAAAGTTTAAATATCATATAACATTGAAAGCTAACCTATTATTCAAAATAACGAATATAAGAAAATATGGTCTTGCTATCATACACGTGTTATTAGCAACATACTTACATCACATTTCTAGTTTTAAAAACAGTTTATTATTAATATCCATTCCACAATATTGTTAATGACATTTCGTATACTAGTATATTTTTCGGCGGCAGGATGGTAAATTGGGTAGCATATTGAACTGCATGTACCAAAAAATAAAGGGTTTGAGTCAAGAGCTATGTATATTCTCCCCGTCAAAATAAGTAGAGTGTATGTATGTGTAGATGATATGCAGTCATCCTTTGATGCTATCTTATGATATCACGCTACAGTCGTGGCGCATGGATCTTACTGTGAACACATCAATATGTTTACGGGTTTCTCCCATCATTAAAACATAGTACTTGTTGTTCCCCTGCTTGGGCCCAGCATTAAATGGGTAAAGCAAGGACTCGAACACTCGGGTCAGTATGCTGTGGCATCCATGTTCGGGCTGTGGCGGGATATGCTGTGTGCTAGCACGAACAGCCGGTGGAAATCGGGTCTATAGTACAAGCAGGGCATGTGATACAAAAGCGGCTCCAAACTCAATTCACCAACCCGCCATTAACGCTTAGCCGCAATAGCACGGAAATGCTGTTGAAAAGTATATACAATTACCTATAAATTATTTGAGAGCAAACCTAAAATATAGCCGAAAGCATGTTATTGGTATTTGAGAGCAAACATAAAATATAGCTAAAAGCATGTTATTGATTTAGATCTCCATAATTTCAGGTTATGGGTATTTCAGCTGTTCGAGGTAAGTCTACCATTTACTTTCATCGTCTAACATACGCTTCATGCTTAATTACAACACGTCTTTTTATTTTAAATAGTGTTATTTAAGTCTGCATGAGCAGGATTTCACGAATCGTTCCATTTAATATAAAAGGTAATAATTCTTGGTCTATCACAAGTTTGGCTCAGATACGACGAAAATGCTAATACGATGTAGAATACCACCCAGACCTGCGTTTCATGAAATGGTCGTACTGTAGTCCTATGGAAAGTCGAGGTGTTAGCCAAGGTTTTATATCTTAGACCTTGATTTAACCCCTGACTGCTGTACGAACGTTTCGTGAAAACGCAAGCCTGGAGCCTGACAGTGTCATAATCCCTATGATAGCGCGTCAGTCTCAACACCCAAAAACTCGAGTTCGTCCCACTATCCTTCACTATCATGCTCAACTCGAATTTTTTTTCTCTCACAAATCCCCATATAAAATTTGAGCTTGAGCATGAAATCGTACTAAAAAGGTTTCGTAATCTCGGGCCCCGGTATCTTATTCAAGGCGGAGAATAATCTAAAGACACCGTAATGCAATACATACATACAGTGTACACGTATCATCTGACCCGCCGTGGCTCAATAGTGATACCGTAACACATAGTTGCTTCAGGCGTTCCTCCCTCAATAATGGTGCGGCTGATAGACATTACATTAAAATAAGAATGTATTTCTTGCAGGAGGCGGATTTGGAACTCGACCAGGATGTGAAGTCAGAGGTAAGATCGTAATATCAATGTGCGTATCGGTGTGCGTATTATATACTACGCAGATATACTACCCACATATACGACGCACACATACATCCATAGTTGTTTCGCATGCGTACTAAATTTAGACACAGCTCCACACAGCGATCGTATCACTACAAAGTATGGTACCTATATACAAGTGTATTCGAAACTCCGAGTTGGCTTTTACGTAGCATTACGATCTCCCATGCGTTTCAGTTCACAAAACGATCTTAGCACTACGAGAGTCGAGAATTAGAATTATTTCAATGCCATCTCTGGTTTCATTCTAAGATTCTTAGACACCCGTTCATAATTTCAACTCATGACATAATTACGCAAATACCATGTACACTCTCACAACATATCGGATTAGTATTCCATTTTCATTGTTCAGTATACCTATATAGCCAACCTAGGCCTGTTCAGTGTATATTCACTGTCGACTTTCACGCCCTGCAGTGAAGTCACAAACAACACATGAAATATGAGTAATCATTCCACATACCTTGATGTACATGATGCGTCATAATTCTAAATACACTATTGCCATAAATCATAATAGCAACGTTTAATATACAGCTGTGTAGTAATGGATATCTGAATAAGAACGACGTAATTGCCCCATAGTAAATTGCATTATACATCATCGGGGCACGTATTTAATATACATATGTATGTTTATGTATATTAAAATAATGACTATGTAATTGCTCGACCGTGCATTGCATTATCCATCGTCGGGGCACTTATTTAATTATTTCAGTTCACATAGGTCATCGTAATTCATGTCGACATTTCCTTCAAAGTATTCACTATGTCCATACGAACACATTTTATCGAAATATCTATCGGCACTTAATTTCTGAAATTGCATTAATAGGGCTTACTTTTGTCTTTTGAAGACATAAAGTTCAATTTTCAAATATTTGTATTTAAAAAATAAATACTGTATGTTATAGGCGGCATGTCTGCCATCTGTAAAATAGCTCTTCAATTATTACAATTAATAGCTAAAATTATGACGGCCTCATTTCGCTATAGCCAGTGATGGTATAATGCTAACCTTTAATCCATATTGAATACTACGTTACTAATGTATAATGTATAATAATAATAATAATAATAATAATAATAATAATAATTAATAATAATAATAATAATAATAGTAATAATAATTTAATAATAATAATAATAATAATAATAATAATAATAATAATAATAATAATAATAATATAATAGTAGTAATAATAACAACAATAATAATAATATAATAATTATTAATGTTGTCAGTATTATTATTGTTAGTAGTATTATTATATTATATAAAAAGACTAAGTTCATATATTATTTATACGTAAAATAAAATACCAATACTTTATGTACGTTTAAACACACATTCTTCGTAATCCGTTGCTATCAATTTGTGTTCAGAATTAATAATGATAATAATTACTACTAACTGCTACTTTCTTTTGGTATTGGGGTTTAGAGTCGCTTTCAAGATTCTTTCACTTATATCACCACTTGTCAGTTTCTTTGGGGCAGGAGGGCAACCCGCAACATGCGTAGCGCTGAATGTTGCAGTAAACCTACGAGCATCAGCTGGTACTGACAAGACCAAGGATGATAACTACATTGCCACTCTACAGACATCGCATCCTATCAATATCGCGTCAGAAAGGTAACTTTCGCAACAATTGATACCGGGCCCCCGGGGCTGGATTTGAACCTGGAACCTTGGCTCCAAAGTCCAACTGTTCTACCACTGCGCTACCACCCGCCCGGATTTGAGGATCGAAGATACTGTTACTGTGAAACTTCCCTTACCTTGTTGTCTGTTATCTGATCTCTGAGTTTGTCAGGATGTGCTGAGATCGGTTCAGCATTTTGCACTTGTTCGTTGGTGGTCGTGATAGTCTCAAGCATGTCTTCAAGCTGGTCAGTGAACTGTAATTGCAGAATTAAATATAATGAATATTTTGAAACATACTTCATAACATGACATTGGGATGCTGAATTTAAATTAAAAACATTGACTGCTAGCAGACTATATTGTTTGTTGATATTTGGGGTTTAGAGCCTTTCAAAAGTATAGGGCACGTAAGTAGGTCAGGTTTATTTTTAGAATTTCCAAGAATTTCCAAGAGTTCCGGTGATAACCAAACACAAGTACTAGGCCTTGGGTTGACTAAACTCCAGAGAAAATCTTAATACGCCGTTAATACGGATCATGTGCTTACATTTCTGTTTGATATCAGAGATGAATCATGTTGTTCAGCATGGTCCACACGTTATAGATCGCGATACAACGTAAGCTACGTAAATAAAACAATAGGCATGCACACGTCACTGTGTAGGTTATCACCAGAATCTTTAAACTGGTTATGTCTAAAAATAGAATGTGACCCACTTACATTTAATTTTGTGGCTTCTGTCTGCCACTATTTCCATCAAATGTTGTCATTAAAATAATATACAGAAACATACCTCGGCTGATTGTTGCATGGCGGCATCGATGGAATGTGACCTCTCCCTGACAGCATTTCGGATGCCGTCCATCCTCTTGTTCTCCTCCTCCAGGATTCCGCTGACTTTCTCCACCTCTGCTGGGCCACACAGCTGCAAGAGGGCACCACCTGTCTTGTTCAGACGGTCACACACCGGCTTCTGGTCTGTCACATCTTGTCGCAGAGCCTAAGATGATAATTAGTCATTTAAAAAAAAGAATCAATTTCACCCAAATCTACTTTCAAGATTATTTCGCTCATATCATTGAGTCATTGAGAGTACAGTTGGAAAGAAATTTAAATCTGGCAAGATCCACAATTTTATAAAAATATTGACTATTTCTTTGGTATTTAATTAGTACTTTATGACGCAGCAGGAATATTTCACCCATGTACGACAATAGTGACTATTTAGTTTTCGACCCAAAATTATTGCTGAAGTAACACTAGGCACTGGCCCTCTTATTTTTGCAAGTGAG
Source organism: Lepetodrilus schrolli (assembly GCA_032361225.1). Classification (NCBI taxonomy): domain Eukaryota; kingdom Metazoa; phylum Mollusca; class Gastropoda; order Lepetellida; family Lepetodrilidae; genus Lepetodrilus; species Lepetodrilus schrolli. The sequence continues at coordinate 49,857 of JAUTBT010056594.1, read as the reverse complement.
AGAAAAAAACATTAATGTGCACATCACATGCTGTGTCACTCCTTTAGGAATATCAATACACACACACACACACACACACACCTCACACACACCTCTCACACACACACACCTCACACACCTCTCACACACACACCTCTCACACACCTCTCTCACACACACACACACACATACACCTCTCACACACACACTCACACACACACTCACACACAGCACACACACACACACTCACACACACTCACACACACACACACTCACACACACAGCACACACACACACACCTCACACACACACCTCATACACACACACACCTTACACCTCACACACACACACACACACACACACACACACACACACACACACACACTCCAGATCACCTTGATCATCTCCTGCTGTTTCTTGACCTGCTCCATGTCAATGGATGGGTTCTCCAGGCCAGCCAGCGTCGGCTCGATCTCGTCCATCCATGTCACTAGGTCCATGTGCGTATCGGCGAAGTGCTTGGCCAATGGCAAGGCCTGCTCCAGTTGTGTCAGTCGGTCATTGCTCATTCGCGATAAACCCGCGGACCGCTGGTTCAGGAGGTCCATCTTGCCCCGGATTGCCCCGTCCGCCTCCATGGAGTTCTCCCTCAGCAGCTTCTTACCCAGTGAGATGGCGTCTCTTGACTTGCTCTTTTGGCTGTTGATGTCGTCATTCATGGTCTGAAGTAAACATGCAATGTCCGAATTAATATGATGTTTTGCTGGAGGCAACTACAAATCCTATAGAGAGCGGTGATGACAAAATCAGATTTGAATTGGCAAATGAAATTACACAGTATTTACCATTACTTCAGTCTGATGTGTTCCAATGACAAAATCAGAGTTGAATTGGCAAATTAATATACACTATTTACCAATAATTCAACATGATGTATTCACAACACAAGATTATAATCTGTCAGACATTAAAAGCCTTATTTATCGTCAGTACTGAAATGGTCATAAATATTGTCAACAATTTTGTGGGGTTTTCCATCATCTTTAACAAGCCAGCATAAAATGTACAGACATGTTTGATTAAAAAACGACACTGCATCAGAGTACAAAGCAGGAGAAGGTTGAAGTCTGCCTACCTTCTGCTCTACCAGCTGAGTCTGAAGGGCAGGAGGGTGAGATCCAATAGGAGAACATTCCAGGAGCTTGCCCTCTTCCTCCTCAAACCATTCCAGTAGGTCATCCAGCGTATTCACCACCTGCAACAGGACATCAAGATGAAGGTGTAACAGGACATCAAGATATAGGTGTAACAGGACATCAAGATGGTGCAACAGGATATCAAGATGGTGCAACAGGACATCAAGATATAGGTGTAACAGGACATCAAGATGGTGCAACAGGACATCAAGAAGATGCAGGGTTTGATAACAGAACTATGTCAACTTTTTGGAGCAATAATAGTCCAAATATAGTAAAATACCTCAGGATCCAAAAATCATTATTCAATTTAGATTGGGATAGTGAGTGAGTGAGAATGAATTATTGCTTAACATCTCTGTGTACATCTGGTTTATCTCTCTCGATGCTGTAGGCAGCTGGAGATGTCATAAAGAGCACTGTTTGTGCCTAATCCAGCAGGGAGAGGGTTAAACATATTTTTATTCAAAATAAAATTAATGGGGATTGGTAATCAAGTAGTAAAGCTTATTTTTATACCGCTCCTCTCGGCATCTAGCACCAATATATGGAAAAAATGCCAATTTCAACCAGTTCGACCTGCTACATCAGCTTTTTTCCCTAATATTCAACCCATCATTCGCCAACCATTACCAAGGAGTTATGCCAAAATTGTAAAATGCAGTATTTCTCGAGTACTGACCTCTTCAGACTTCTGCTTAGACAGCTGGAACTTCTCAGCCTTCTTGGCGATGAGGTCTTTGATGTTCTCGAACCTCTTGTTGTCCTTCGAGATGAGGTCCTCTATCCTGAGACCGGAGTCTCCTGGAGCAAGATCCACCAGCTCACTGCCCTCCGAATTCAGAACCTCCAGCATGGGCTCAATCTCATCCACCTGCTCCACCATGCTCTAGAACAACACAGAAACAATTGACCGTCAATTGACTGCAATGTCTGTCAATGTAATTTTATGGAAGAGTTGGGTCTTCAATGAATAAATCTTGTCTTGACATGTGTCTGGTCTTCAATGACTTTTCAATTATTTAAACTCTGAAATTATAAGGCAATAATAATTCTTTTTAATATATATATCTTTGTTAATTTGAAATTTTATTAATTTTATCTAACCTGGATATGCTCTTCAGCATCATGGCCAACTGGTTCCTTTGACTTTGCTTCAGGTTCCACCTTGTTCAACCAATCAAGAAGCTTGGTATGGGCATCATGGAATCTTTCAGCCAATGGCAGAGCTTCTTCCATCTGTTCTAGGATGTCTTCGACCTTGTTCCTCAGGTCACTGTATCTCTTCTGGCCATCGTCAATCTTCTTCTGGATGAAGACGACATCGTCTCCCTTGCAGAAGTCCTGGAGACGTTTGCCCTTGGATGCTAGATTGTAAACGGTGTCATTGTGAGCGTCCATCTCTTGTTGGAGTTGCTGAAGAGAGCACATAAATGGTGAAGAGAGGACACAAACTGAAGATAGGACATAAATGCTGAGAGGACATAAATCCCAGAGAGAACATCATTGCTGGAGGACATAAATGCCAAAGATAGAACATAAACATAGAGCACATAAAAACTGAAGAGAATACATAAATGCTGGAGAGGACATAAAAGTGGAATGCTAGAATGAATAGGTTAAACTAGTCCTACCCCTAGCAGTTCAGCATTTGTTAAATTTGTAGAGTAATTTCTCAAAATTGAAAATTATCTGGAAAACCAGTTCTCGAGGTTACGAAAGATTTTGCTAAAAAATCCTTACACAAAGGTGGAGTTTAGCATGAAACCATACTCAAAAATGCTTTGTAACCTTGGCGCCACTCGCATCTTAAATTCTCTGAAAAAAAACAGAAGCATCTGGAGCATCACAAGGAGGTCCTCCTCACCTTGAGTTCCTTCACCAGCTTCTTGATGCCGTCAGCATCCAGAGCCTTGGGCTCCAGCTGGGCGAACTTTTTCTCCCCTGCGGTCAGCCAGGCGTTCAGTGGCTCCACAATGTCCTGGAAGTCCTTGGACAGACTGACTACGTCCTCCAAGACGTCCATCCTGTGGCCTGCCTTCTTCCCGAGCGAGTCCCAGCGTGAGTCCAGTTCCGCCATCTGCTTCCGGACCTTGGCCTTCTCCTTGGCATCCACGGAGGACTGGAGTTTCTCCGAGGTCTCCTTCAGGTTGGTGACGCTCGGCCAGCGATCTTCCAGCATCTTTTGTAGGAACTGTAGGACATAACTTAACATTAGTATTCCCTTCCTAGACTTCATTCTGGTATAATTAAATATTAATCATCGCATATGGGTGAAATGCATAAAATAAAATAAAATAAACAAATAAGATTTTGCACTCATGGACCTGTAGTATATTTTCAATATCACCACAATTTCAGTGCGTTTGAAGCAAATGATGACTGACAACAGCAACTGTACCTTCTGCTCTTGGAGCTGAGCCTTGACCACTCTGAATTCAGGTGACGGTGCCTTCTGATTGGCTACCATATCCTCCGTCTCGCCCAGCCAGGCCAGTAGCGAGTCCAGGGCGTCGTTGAACTTGCCGGACTGCAGAAGTGCGCTGTCCAATGTCCTGTCACGGTCCGACACCTGGAATATTCAGACAGTATGTCAGTCCGGTAAGAGAAGTCAAGCTAATCAGTGTAGAAAGTTAGAAAATACATTTGCTGAGTATCTGTGTCTATAAAGTTGTGGTAATTGAAAAATGTAAATTTTCGTTTTTATTGTTATTGTGGCTTAGAGGTGCTTTCAGGAGCTTGTCAGTTCATGGCAGGAGGATCTTAGTGACTGGGTATAGTCTCAGTGACAAGTACCTTCTCGTTAAGCTGTGACATATTGTCTGCCAGCACATCTAGGTCAGACTCCAGTCGAGAGGTGTCCACTCCAGGTGGGACGGACTGTATCAGAGCTTGACCCTCTGCTGTCACCACGTCAAAATGTTTTTGCAGAGGCTCAATCTCACGGCGACTTATGTTCTGCAGAAAAAAATAATTCAAAATTAATATGGAATATTTTTTCTTGCGGTCTGCATGAAGCTGTACTTAAAAAATATTCAAGTTCAGCATGCTGAATACCAGTAAAAGGACGATGATCTAATAACTAGCGATAATAATTAATTCGAGCATAAAACCGGTAATTGGTGTTTCATTATTTTTTTAAATACATTTTTATTTGTTTGCTGTGGGACTTCTTAATAATTTATTCTACCGTAAAACAGGACCTTATTTAAAAAAAATATATAAATAAAGAATCTCTACGTACATTAAACTATAGCATTTCTATGTCTAAATATTCACAACGTTTCGTCGGCATTGTCAGTCAGTTAACACAGTGACGTAATTTACTTTAAAAAAAAAAGGTTCATCGTTTTCGGTGGGAATATACTCTCCACCTTCCTAAATTCCTTTGTTTCATATTATGACTGTCATATTACGACTGACAATGAGTTTTAATATGAAACAAAGGAATTTAGGAAGCTGGAGAGAATCCTCGACATTGCCCAACACATTAACCTCTACACTCACTACTGGTAATATTTCTTTCCTTTCTTTTATTGGGATTTAGAGCCACTTTCTAGAATCACTTATATCACGGCTTGTTATCATTAGATCAGTTTGTCTCTACCTCGAGTTCATCTTTAGAAAGCTGGAGATATTGACTTCTACATCACAGTTATCATTAGATCAATCTCTACCTTGAGTTCGTCTTGTTGTTGCTTGATGAGCTTGACATCTCCGCCCACAGGCTTCAGAGATTCCAGGTGGTTGGAGGCATCATCAATTCCTTTCTTCAGCCTCTTCAGGTTATCGTTAACGCTGGTGATCTTGTCGTAGTTTGCGTCGATGTCGGCTGCCCTCTGCCGGGCTTGGTCTGTCAATCGGTTGTGTTGGTTCTTCAAATTGCCGATCTGCAGCAAAAACATGTCTTTCTGTGTACATTTTGTAGCTGAGTGACCTACAGTAATGTTATCTGTAGTAAGTCATGGTGCTTAATGTCACTACTTCAGTCTTCTGTTGTGAGGAAACAGATCCAATAATGAAAACCTTTCAAACATGAAAAACAAAGTTTCCATAGGCAAATGGTCCATAGGCACATATGGTGATTTGAGCAATATACAATATTTCAATGCCCAAATCATGGAACATAAGCACACACCATCTCTATTCATGGCAACAGACAATTGTGATTTCAGCTGAAAACAAGCCCATGGTCCTGACCCTGTAAATTGACCCTTGTACAAATAAATCAACAGATTTCTGCAGATCAACGGAAAATTGCCATGCCTGTGACAAATAAATACATACTGGAAAGGAAAAAGGAAAATTCTCATACCTGTGTTCGGAGTATCTCCGGGTCTGAGATGTATCCAGACCGGATGAGGTCATCGCTCTGCTTCTCGAGGTCCTGCAGGGCATCTTCCACATTGTCCTGGTGGGCTTGGAAGTTCTGGATGTCCTGTTTCTGTGCCTCCAGAGTGTCCTCGTCCCGAGCCACAGGCGCCATCTTCTTCAGGTGGTCCTCCAGCCCTGACATCTGTTCTGACACTGCCTTCAGCTGACCCTGAAACATGAGAGCAGGAGGTTGGCCTGGGTCTAATTGTGGGGCAGGAATTGATACTTTCAGGTTTTCCTCGGCCAAGCTAAAACTGGGCACACAATCAGCCACTACCTGGACTCTGCCAGACTCTACTCATTCCACAAATGAAGGTACTGAAATTCTATGAACTGTTGGTAGAGGATGTGCCTGATCATACTTCTTCTAGCCTGAATTCAACATCACATGAGAATAATTACAGTGTTTTGATGATAGATTTGCTGGTGGTACCTGAAACTGGCCAACTGAAATCCTAACTGGATTTGAAGAAGGCATATGAGAACGAGACGAAGCCACTAGCTGTGCCGGTGTGGTATCACATTTCTCCCCCTATCACAAATGTCCCTCGGTCCAATCAGAGCTCAGCAATATATTTGCCTCATGGGTATTCCCCACCCTGTCATTTCACGAGTATTTCACCATCACAAATGTCCCCCTCTCACAGATTTGTTTTTATTTTAAGTATTTGTCATAGCTGATTCAGTGCCATAACATATGTCCGCTTTCTGGTAATGATACATATATGCTGAAATATATGCAACAAGTGGGATTTGACAACACAGTGGGTCATTATACCTGAAACTGGCCGACAAACTGAGACCCTGTCTCCATCTCCGCGATAATCTCGTCCAGGTTGTCCTTCAGGGCCTGTCTCCTGTTCTGGATGGCGCCGATGGCAGTCTTGAGATCGGCAGTGTCCGAGTCGTCCACGACGTCCAGGCCGACACCTTCCACCAGAGCTTCCAGATAGTCCAGCTGGTCCTGGAGACCGCTCACGTCCTCCTGCAGAGTCTGGAGACACACGGGATAGGTGTCATTTTATTTATTTTTTTTTTAATTGGAGTTTAGAGCAGCTCAAGATATGTTCAAGTATATCCATGACTCGTCAGTTTAGGGCAGGAGGAAACCCTGCAACACCTGTAGTTCGAACTCAGGACAATAATCTTTTTTAGATTTTAGTCCAATCACATTCCACTACTGTCTGCCTCTATATCTAGGTTTTCCCCCTAATGCTGATTTTCTGTGGAATACAAGTTTATCACCACCACCTATAATATCCCTTCCCCCAAATTGCCAATATCCATCTAGGCTTCCTAACAAGACTAGGCAACCCTGGCTTACCTTGACCTTGTCAACGTGCTTGGGATCTCTGGCAGTCTGTCCCAGAGCCAGATGCGAGTCCAGCTTGTTCTCCCACTTCAGGAGGTTCCCGCTGGCGTCGGACAGGTTGTCCTGGATCTCAGCCAGCCTCTGCTGGAGGTCATCCAGACACTGACCTCTGTCTGTGACCCCGGCGGTCAGCTTCTCCCAGCGCTGGTTCACATCGTCCAGTTGGTTCCGGACGTTCTGTTTGCCTTCCTTCACGCAGTCCAGCAGAGCTTCTCCTTCACGGTTCAGAGAGTCATGGTCGTGAGTCTTCTTCAGTGCATCGTTCTGCAGAGCCTGGAAGACAATACAGAACACTTATATTGGTTTTAATTATATACAAGGCTTATCAGCAGTACAGTGGTTGGGGTTTAGAGTCGCTTTCAAGATTCTTTCACTTATATCACGACTTGTCAGTTTAGGGCAGGAGGAAACCCACAACATTTGTAGCGCTGAATGTTGCAGTAAACCTGTGAGCATCGGCTGGTACTGACGAGGCTGTACTCCACGCACAAGAGTTTATAATAAAATGGTTCCTTGAAGTAAAAATATTCAAATCTTTCCAATATAGAACATGGTGATCACTTGAATTGAAGTCAGTGATTCATCAGTTAATATTTTCCTCGTCATGCCGCTGACAAATATCTCAAATACACAACTCATCACAGCCCTCGTCAGCAGAAAGTTAATAACAGACAAGCCTCTGAGGACATCATTTCAAGGATACAGTTACCTGTCCTGTCCTCTCTAAGGATATATCTCTTGGCCACACCCACCTGGAGGTCCTTCAGCTTCTTGCTGACAGACTCCTTGTCCAGCCTGTCTGGCTGTGTCTTCTCCAGCTTGTCCTCGGACATGTCCATCCACAGCAGCATCTTCTCCAGGTAGTCCTGGAACTTCCTGGCGTGGACCTTGGCTTCTGTCAGCTCCTGGTCCCGATGCTGTGCAGCGTCCGTCAGGTCCTGCCACTGGTTCTCGATCTCGCGCAGAGTGTCGGCCACGTGTCTGGTGTCCCGGGTCGGAGATCCCTGGCTCAGCATCTTCTGGCCTTTGTCCAGGAGGTCCTTGAGCTCCGGCTCCAGTGCCGACATTTCTTGTAGTAGAACCTGATAAATACACAGTTTTCAATATTTATCACTGAATGTTTTCATGGTTCTTTTTAGTAACATTTGTTTGTAGTATTAAGTAGTGCTTTATGTCGCATGCATGACAACATTAATAATAGGATGTATACTTTTACAGGACAAACTGTCTTTTTAACTCAAAATTAAGACAACTTGGGTTGAATCCCAGATCCTTTTACATTAATCCTTTTGAATTTATAAAGAATACATGCTTAACCCTCCCCCTGCTGGATTAGGCACAGACGCTGCTGTTTTAGGGCATCTCCGGTTGCCCCCAGCATGGAGAGAGTTAAACCAGGCTATAACATGTAGTTTCATATGTTCCCCATGCACATCCAGCAGTGTCAGAGCTCACCGTGTGGTCGTCGGCCTGTGTGTTCAGGACATCGTGGTCTCCGGACAGGGGCTTCTGCTGCTTCAGCTTCCGAGCCGCCTCCTGAATCCAGGCCAGGTTGTCCTTGCAGTCCACGTTGAACTTTTGACCTTCCTTGCCAGCGGCGTCGAGGGCCTCATTACGAATATCTGTAAAATACATATTAATAAATATAATCATCAGTGTTCCTGAATATTTGACTCTCCCTTCAAGTAAATGAATCCCAAAATGCATTGTGTGGTATGCAAGATAAATAGTTTGTTTGTTTGTTTTTTTTTGTTTTTAAAAAATTGGGGTTTAGAGCCACTTTCAAGATTCTTTCACTTATATCATAGATTGTCAGTTTAGGACAGGAGGAATCCCACAACATCCATAGTGCTGAATGTTGCAGTAAACCTGCAAGCACCGGCTGGTACTGACAGACCAAGGATTATATCTGCATTGCCACTCTACAGACAGTGCATCCTACCAATATTAAGTCAGAAAAGATAAATAGTACTCAGAAAAATTTGAGTTGAATCTTTTTCTTGACAGCCAACTTTACTCCCTAATTTGAAAGCCATGGGGGAACCCTGCATAGGTATGCTCTTGCTGGATGACAACTGCTTTGTAACTAGAGAAAATAGTGGGTGTTCATACTTCCCAACTCTGCCGTTGGAGGAATTGAACATTCTATTTGGTCTCAGCTTACCCATTTTCTTGTCAGCATCAGATAAGCCCTTGTCGACTTTGGCAAACTTGGCTCTGATATCTGCCTTGGTTCCGGAGTCTTTGGTCTTCTCACAGAGTTGCTTGCACAGTTCTTTACAGCGAGACAAGTTAGGTGACTCTTCCACCATCTCCTCGGCAAACTCCTAAATGAAGAAAAAATATCATTTATTAATAAAGATAACAAATATATTTAATAAAAAGTGAGAGGTTTTGTCCTTCGTTCAAAGTTATGGTACAGGAGAGATTAACATGTTATTTACTTGGTCTGGCATAAAATAATGTGCATTATCTTTCCATTTTTCTTTCTTTTCTTGCAGTTCAAATAACTATACACCCCAGGGCATAGAGAGGGAAAGGTGAGTGTACACTGATCCATTAATGAAGGCAATATTATGTACCACTTTGAACATTAAAAATATTCAATATTATTTTAATTATTAATATTTTAAATTTATTTGATTCCAACATTGATGGTAAACATCAAATTAAATAGTTTATTTTTATTATTATTATTTTCTAATGACTAAATATATTCATCCCATATAACATTTCAAACAAGACAATTCTCAAGCAGTATTGCTTACAATCATCTGGTCCTGCTGCTTGTTCAACTTCTCAGGGTACGGACTGACGGGGGGCAGGTTGTCCAGCCTGTAGTTGAAATCCTGAGCCCAAGTGTCCAACTGGCCGATCTTCTGGGCGTACTCGGATCCAATGCCCTCCATGGCGCTGAGGTTTGACCGGCGGTCATCCAGACGGCTCTGCAGCCGATCCCAGGCCTTGCTGACCCCGTCCAGCTTCCGACTGATGGTGGTGGAGTCGCGGGATTCGGGGTCACACTTGTCCAGGATGGCGTGCCCGGCGTGAATGAACTGGTCGTACAATGGCTCCTGGCTGGAGAACTCCTCACGGAGGACCTGAAAACAATTTGTAGATACTTGAGAAAAAGCTACAACAAAATATGAAAATAATGACCATTCCCATGTTGGCTGAATTGTAATTTCCTAATTATTTTGACAGTATATTTTTCTAAAAGTATATGTAGCTCATGTATTTAAAGAAATGTAATTGCTATTATCATTTTAAATTTTATTTCTTTAAAATTTATTGTCACTAAATAAACATCAATAACATCAATAATTTTCAATGTTCATACTTTTCTAATAATTTTCCAAAATTCTTTTTGTAAATTTCCTAGTATTCAAATTAATAAGAGGCTTACAGAAACCTAACCTAAGAATTCACATAATTCATTCATCTTGAAAATTAATATAATTCCCGTTCATTTTATTTACTTCATCATGAAAATTAATTTTACTAAAAAAAAATTAACTTCACAATAAACGCAACAGAATGACCATCGAGCATTTTGTCCTCAATTTTGTTCCTTTTTTTCTTTGGACAACTGACCTTGACCTGGTCCAACTGGGTCTGGATGAGAGCGGGTTCCGTGGCAACTGGACCCAGAACGTCCAGCATCTTCTCCTTCTGAGCCAGCCACTTGTTGAGCTGCTCCCCATTGTCACGGAGATTCCGCAGGTTGCCCACCATGTCTTCCAGACTCTTCCTCTGCTGCTCTGAGGTGGCCCGCAGTCCGTGCCACTTGTCATCTGCAGAGAGGAAACGAGGCAGTGAGTGAGTTGCTGTTTTACGTCACAGCAGGAATTTTTCACCCAAGCTCGACGATAGAGGAAACAAGGGAGTGAGTTGCTATTTTACGTCACAGCAAGAATTTTTCACCCAAGCTCGACGATAGAGGAAACAAGGCAGTGAGTTGCTGTTTTACGTCACAGTAGGAATGTTTTACCCAAGCTCGACGATAGAGGAAACGAGAGATGACCACTGAAGCTTACAGACATTATGGAAAAGTAATTCGTTTGTGACAAATTAGCGTCCAAGGATTATTCTACTTCCATAATGAGCGAGTGAGTTATTACTTTAATTTCCCGTAATGAAATTGATTGCAAGCAAGGGAAGTCATGTTTGAAGTTACAAGGTAAAAATGTTTCTTGTAAAATCTTTAAGTAATTTCATGATTTTCCATTTTCCATGATAACGAAGATGTTGAAGAAACGATTTTCCAAACAAAATGTAAAAAAAACCAAAAAAAGAGAGAGAGAAAGATATAAAGAAAACAAAATGAAAACTTTAAACAATAATAAAAAAATTTTAAAAAAATTGAAACAATTGTATCCAGTGTCTTTGACAAGGACTAGAGCATGTACATACCTAGCTGTGATATCTATGAGTGGAGTTTTTTCTTTTTTCTTTTTTTTTAAAATTGGGGTTTATACCCGCTTTCAGAGTTCTAAAGTGGCTCTAAACCCCAATTAAAAGAAGAAACAATAAATCTTTTTAAAAAAAGAAAGAATAGCGGTACATACCTAGCTGTGTTATCTGTGACTGGAGGGTGTCCAGACCAGGAACTCCAGGCTTGGTCTTTAGAAGGTGCTGAGCCTTCTTCCTGATGTCCTCTACCAGACCTTCCTTGCCCAACAGCTCATGGTGGAACTTCTGCAGACACAAGACACACACAGGCATCAGAACTTTCTACAGGAGCAATGTCTAACATAACATGTTGGTGCAGATAAATCGAGAAAAAAAATAATCCTGCAAATGCTCCAATTTGGACATCTGAGGTCAGGCCCCGAGATTACCAAACATTTTGAGTAAGATTTCATGCTCAAGCTCATATTTTATATGGGGATTTGTGAACAAAACTTTAGAGTTGAGCATGAAATCGTACTCAAGAAAGTTTGGTAATCTCGGGGCAAGGACCTTCTTCTCTGGTCTAATAGAGTTCATGGCCACTCTCACTTGGAGGTCCTTCAGCTTCCTGATATTTAATTGTACACATTTTAAGTCAATGATTATAGGGCTACAATCCCCCTGTCGAAAAAAATTGTCATCTATTGAACTTAACAAAGACAAATATACATCAAACAGTTGGATTTTATTAGAATCATTAATTGACCATTGGTTATTAAATTGATATACATAGTGACAACATTAGTTAAATCACTGGACAAGTTGGACACATTGAGGTGTACCTCGTGGTCCTTCAGCTTTCTCTTGGCATCCTTCTCATTAGTTGGGATAGCCTTGACATGACCTCCGACCTCCCTGTCCTTGATGTCCAGCCAGGTGAGCATGTCCTGCAGGTCCTGGAGGAATGTCCTGATGCTGGCCAGGACAGTGTTCAACTCCTGCTGCCGGTCGGCCAGACACTCGCCAACGATGTCGTACCTCTGGTTGATGTCCAGCAGTTGTTGTTGGGTTTCCGTAAGGTCTGGGTGTGGATAAAGTAAAATGTCAGCGACATTGCAGGAGTCAGTAATGTATGACAGTCACAGTTACTCTTAGGATAAGGAAGTTTAAATGAGAAAAAGAAAAAAAATAAGCATGTGTGTACAAAATCATTGACATGGAAGTCAGTAATTTCTGTATGAAAGTCATGGTTACTCATATGACAAGCTGGTCATTTTCTTGACGTAAGCATAGTTAATATCTGCAAAGAAACAGATTCATAGATTTTTCAAACAAACATTTATTTTAACAAATATTTATTTAAAAATAAATGATTTCTTGAGAATGACAGTCATTTGTCTCAATCTAGAAGTTGCTAAAGATGTCTGTGTGATAGTGTGTTTTTAAAAAAAAGCGTTTTAAAATGGCTCCATATTTGACTGACAAATCACTTTTAAGTATTAGTATGTTAAGTATTACATGCACATTCTATCTCAGGAATCATATGATTGAACTTACTATTAAATGGATACAATCAGTACGATACATTATTATTTAAGTTCAATCTGCGGCCAGAGCCAGGTGAGTGAAAAATAATACTTGCAAAAATTACATAAAAATTTGTTCAAATGGAATAAAATAAGCAAAATTATCAGTTTACTTAAAATCCAAATGATCAGATTTCAAAGTTGAAATACATGAAAAAATATCAGTTTGCTCAACTCAAATGAATAAACAAATTTTCAGATTGCTAAACTAAAATGCAGAAAACAAAATTAGCAATTTGTTCAATTCAAATGCAGCCAAAGAGAAAAACATAAAAACATGGAAGTGTTAATTAATTTCAGATCACTATTGTGAATATCAACATTCTTTTGGGGCGGTATCCTTATTGTGTATCAATTATTGTGGTTCATTTTCAATAGGAAAATGTGAACATGTTAAATGTGAATTGAAAACTTTCAAGTTGTGAACAAAATGTGCAAACTGCTGAAGTAGTATTGTGGAAAATCCAGTTTGTGGTGATGAGATAAATCCAGTTGTGATGTGGTAAATCCAGTGGTGATGTGGTAAATCCAGTGATTTGTTTAGTGGAGATGTTGTGAATGACATACCAGGAAAGAAATACTTTTTAGGAGACCGGCGTCTATGCCTAAGTCCTGCAAGATTTAGTAGCATGAAATACTAGCTCAGCAAACACAACATTAACTTTAAAATTTAAATTAATTTACTTTCAATAATTTATGGTATTTTCAAGTAATTTGCAGGAAGCCGTTTTGGTTTTTCGAAAAATAATTGAACTATTAAAGTATCATAATGCTGAAAATAAAATGACCAGATGGCAACAATGTCAATGAAACATTTTTTTTTTCATATTGCAAAATGGAATATTATTTTTGTATCTTAAATCTAAAGTAAATATCTGATAGAATCTGTACTACTATTAAATGGAATTTTATTTTGGTATATTAAATCTAAAGTGTCTAATAGGATCTACACTACTAGAGATATGCTCTCAAACAATACATAACAGTAATTGGATAAGCCAAGACTAATACAACAACAAGATTAGTTCAACATTTTGTTTATCCCTACATGAATTTCACCTATGATAAATAATCAGAAATCAGATTTTATATTTATTGTGTTTCCATTTTCAAACTGAAATACATGAATTTAATAGTAGAATAGTCAGAAATCAGAGTTTATTTGTTGTTTGTTTCCTTTTTTTGAAACACTGGAAACTATGAATTTCAGAAATATTTCAAAGTAGAGTCAACAAATACCAGACTTTCAAAGCAAAAAAACCTCTTCTCAACCATTTCAACCTAAAATTTCTAAACCAAAAAAAACACACTGGAGAAGCAAAACTGAAGCAGGATTGATGAAAGAACACTACTGCCAAGGAGGGTGAGAATGGCATGGAATGTGCGCAGCATACTCACCATCCAGCAGGACATCCGAGCTGCTCTTTCTGCTGCTTACTCCGCTGGACTCGCTCGACAGAGGGCTGGCGGCCACGGTGATGGGGGAGGTGGGGAAGAAGATGGGGGAGGGGGTTCGCAGCCGTGGAGAGTACAGGCCCAGCCTGCGCCGACCTGAGGAGGAGGTGGGTGAACGGAATGGTGGTGAACGACTCGTTGCATGTGAACCATGGCAAGTGATGGGAAGCATGTGCCTGGTGACTAGGATGGATTTGATGTTCAAAATAATATTCAGGAATGGAAGAACCTTTCCCTCGATGACAGTTATTTGAATATGGAATAATTTGTGCTCTATTTCGATCAAAATACTTTAATAATGGTTGAAGATATTTACTCGATAAACAGTATTAAAGCATGTTTTCCTGAGAATATATTGAAAAATTTAATCTCAGTGTTCTAAAACATTTTAACATAAATATTGCATCCCAAAACAAAATATCAACAGTTTTCAGATCCTATTTTTATCACATTTCATATGTCATGTGCTCTGTCAATGTTTTAATTAAAAAGCAATTCCTTATGTAAAATATGAAACAATTTATCCTAAATTCTGCATATAGCAATCAAAAAGTGGTCTTGATAAATTCATGAATGACTATGAGGTTGATGGTAGAAGCTAAACCTGCACTAACTTTCACTATTGATACATGCCCATATTATACAACACAGGTAGAACCTAAATGTCAAAGATATCCCATCATGCTACTCACTGGCAATCCTTCTGAACGGGCTCAACGGTCGTTCAGATGGTGAGTGCATGACCTCTAGGGCATTGCCAAGGTCGTTGACTTCATCTACTTTTTCACCATGTGCTTCAAACTCTTCTAGCAAGGGCTGCAATGGAAAATGGTTTATATGTTAAGCAGAATTACTTTCTAAAACATAATAAATAAGATCTCTGGCTTTGGCTTTGGTCAACATGTTTTCCTCATGATAAATTAATACAAACACGTTCTTATATCAGATATGAAATTCAACAAAATTTAATCATAAACTAGAAAACATTGCCAACCAAGTTGAAATCGTTCCAATCTTGATCAGTTCAACGAGCAGTATTTTTAATTGCTCACATTTAATATATTTGATTAATTTTATGTTTAGCAGTTAACTATGAGAACTAACCTGCAGTTCTGAGATCTGGCTTTCCACAGTTTCAATGTCGACAGCCACAGGTTCAAAGCCATCCAGCTTGGCCTCCATGCCGGCCAGCCACAGATATATCATGGTCTTGGCGGTCTCAAACTCGCTTCCTTGCTTCTCCTTCTGCAGAGCTTCTTTCTCCTTGTCAGTCAGAATGTCACTCAGGTCTCCCCAGTTCCTCTCCAGCTCAGCCAAGTTGTCCTTGAGAACAGTTACTTCCCCTGTCCTGGGATCCTTGACCAGAGTTTCACCGAGCCTCCTGAGTTCACTGACGGTTCCTTCACGCCGGTCCTTAAGACTCCTGACCTTATGCAGTTCTTCATTCATCTCTTCACTCGGCATCTTGTTGAAGTCTTTGGACTCCAGTGAGTCGATGCTGGCTACTGTCCACTGGTTGCAGTCTTTGAGTTTGTCCTGGAAGGTTTTCAGTTTCCCAGAGATATCTGCAAGATCCCGACCTCGGATCTGAACGGCTTTCTGGATGGTGGCATATTGCTTGTCAATGTCTTGGACTTGTGTCTCTAGAGCACGAGCCATCTCCAGGTCGCAGGTCTTGATGAGATCGCTCGCTCCCTGTTTCACAGAGTCAATGCTAGATTTGTGGTTCAGGACATCGCTCTCCACAGCTTGGAACTGCTGCAGTTGCTCCTGAAGGTTCTTGGGGTTTAGGCTGACAGACTGCTGCTTCTTCATGGCACTCTGAGTGTCCTTCAACCAGTTGCTAAGCCCACCCACTGCCTCCTTGATTCCCTGGGACTTGGTAATGGCTGTTTGTAGACTCTTTGCTTGGTCATCAATGTCTTTGTTCAAGGACTTGTACCTGTTAGTGATGTCTTTCAGAGTGTCCTGCATTTTGGTTATTTGATGAGGATCGGCGGAGATGCCACTGAGACTATTTGTGAAAGCTCGTCCTTTCCTTTCAACGTCGTCAACGACTCCTGACTGGGCGATGGCATCGGTTCTCAAAGCCTTCAGCTGCTCCAGCTGAGCGTGGAGTCTGTTTGGATCGGGAGAACTGCTCTCCTGTTTGATGGACATCAACCTATCCTCGGTCTTCGTCAGCCACTGCAGGAGCTTGAAGGCAACATCGTTGTATTCTCTCTGCTTGTTTGCAAGTTCTGACAGGCGGTCGCCAAAGTTTCCACACTTGCTCTTTAGTTCGTGGTATCTTGTCTGGGTGCTCTTGAGATTGTCTTTGACAGATTCGGCGTGCAGGCCTTCCATGCTGATGAGACTCAGACGGTTAGGCCGCTGTCTGTCGGCCTTGAAGGCATCGATTTCCAATTTGTGCAGCTGAAAAATATTATTTAAAAAAATGATTTAACTATAGACATCATCACACTGTAAATACAAGGATTGGGAAAGGCATGAACCATTCACCATTGTCTCCTCTTTAAAAAAAAAAGAAGACTTCTGAAATTCTGACGATTAAAATTGCAGGTATGAGATGTTGCCTACTGAATTCCATCAATGTCAGAACATGACTCTTTAACTTTTCCAACTCCCTGAATAGAAACAGAAGGTAACATTTATTTATTTTGATTTATTTCTTGGTCTTATTTACACAGAGAGATGAGAACCTCAAAGTCAATTTTGAGCATAGCTATCAATGGGTTCCCTCTAAGTCATACAGATTAACAAGGATATCTTGTAGACTTTGGAAACTCATACCTTAGCCTCTTCCATGTACTTCTGTGACGTCATTGACATGAATCTGAGATCAGCCTGGTGTGCAACAATGTCCGAGATCAGTGCCTGGAACAAAAAACAAAACAATACAAATCTGTATATCAAGGTAGAGCAATCAATACCTGCCATCTTAGGGTCAAGGTCAAACATTTGTCACATTGAATCTATATAAGATATGACTGCAGGAAGGGTTGATTTGATTGACTTAGTTCAACAATTCTGCAGAAACGTTTCATCCAACCACAGGAAGTAAATGTAGCCATAATGGTCATCATCTGTCTCCAATGTTCTGTACATGTCTGCTCCAGGTACTCACTTTCTGTTTCTCTCCGAGAGGTTTGAGATCTTCGAATCTGCTCATGCACTCCTCCTGTCTGTCGAGTTCTTTCTCAGATGTCGTCAACCAGGTTAAGAACTTGTTGTGTTCTGTCTCAAACTTTGTCAGCTCATCCAGGGCAGTATTGAGGTGCTTCATGCGGATCTCAGATGACTTTACAACCTGTGCAACAACAAAAAACAAATAATTAGTACACAGCCTAATTATTGTTTTACGTCACAGCGGGAATCTTTCACCCATACGCGACGAGAAAACCATAAAAGGTTCTAATATGAATAGATGAATAAAGAATTATTTAACTAAAAATAAAAAATAAAAATACATTAATGATGAAATACATTTTCAATGCTGATTGCAGATAAGGACCAATTAAACTGATTGCTACCCAAAACTGAACTTCTAATCCATGTGCCTAAAACACCCATTAACACTTTCAACACCAGCAGCCCAATGATCAATGAATCCCAAAACTGATACTCACACAGATAAAATACGTCCAAGGGAGAAAGAGTTAATCATGAGTGAGCATCTACAACAGGCTAGTTTCTGAGAGGGAATCTAAATAGTGGTTCTACCTTTCCCAGGCCCTTTTTGAGCTAGGCTTCAGTTTCCGAGAGAGAATCTACATAGTGGTTCTACCTTTCCCAGGCCCTTTTTAAGCTAGGCTTCAGTTTCCTAGAGGGAATCTACATATTGTTCTACCTTTCCCAGGCCCTTCTTGAGCTGGGCGGCCATGCCCTGGATCTCGGTGACTTGTTCTGGCACCAGTTCCTCCTGGTAGTGTTCTGTCAGCTGTTCTGTCTGGTACACCAGAGACAGCATCCTCTGCTGGTGGCTGATGATCTCCTCATGGACAGCCTGCAGAACAGGAACATCATCATCATCACCATCATTATCATAATAAATTATAATAATAATAACAGTAATGGAATTTTACTGTCCTGAGAGACAGACATGAGTCTTCCTTACCACCATGTATGTACAGGCATACTTATGAATTTGTGTCACATTTCTAAAAAAATTATGAGGTGCTCTATACGAACATTTTCAAACACAATAACTTCTATTTTAAACTAGATTTACAGCATGTAAAGTGTGAAAAGGGAGGAATTCAATGAATATTTCTGGGGCACATCAAATATTTTGATTCAATCATTACTTATTAATTTTAATCATTATGCATTCTGCAAATGGACAGCCTGTGGAAAAGGGAATAATTGTACTTTTACAATATTATGAGTTTGCCATTTACATACATCTTGGTATATTTTAACTTCAATAATAACGTATTTTGTTTTTGTTTGAATTGGGGCTTACAGCTGCGTTCAAGATTCATTCACTTATATCACGTCTTGTCAGTTTAGTGCAGGATGGCGCAGGATGAAACCTGCAACATCCGTAGTGCTGAATGTTGCAGTAAACCCGCGAGCATCGGCTGGTACTGTCAAGGCCAAGGATGATAACTGCATTGCTACTCTACAGACAGCGTATCCTATCAATATCGCGTCAGAAAGGTAACTTTCGCGAACACTGATGCCTAAATCTAAACTCGGAAAGAGTTTCTCATAGTGCTACATGCTTACCCCAATAGATCAAAGTGCCCTCACTTTCCTTCTCAACTCCCTGGGGAGTATACATCCCAGTCCTTTCTCTACTCACCTTGTGCGCCTCCAGTTGACTTTCAATCTTGTATGCCTCATCTCCTATCTGCTGGTCTTCTTTCAGAAGCTGCTCAAAGTCGGTGATGCGATTCTGCTCATTCCTCAAATCCTGGAGAAGCTTGTCGTAGGAATCGGCCAACCGACCCTGTGACACATCAGTGAACAGATTAACACACGCCCAGAATACAATGCAGTAAGAGGTAAGCTTCTAGCTAATCAGAAATCTTATCTTTAAAAAGGACAATCAGGTATTTACACTGAAGGTATGAATAGTGAATTATTGTTTTATGTTGCAGTGGGAATCTTTCACCCATATGATGAAGGTATGAACAACTCTTGATTAAATTATAATTTAAATAATAATTAGTAAACTTTTATGGTAGCATGAAAATTCATTTTGAAATGTATTACAATATTTTTTGAACTCACTAAATTAAAGGGTAATCTTTCTTTAAAAAATATATCAAATAATAAATATAAAATTTAATGATGGAAAATCAGAACGAAAGTATTGCAGAATAAATCTATGAAAATACATAATCAATATCTATTCTAACAGCATGAACAACTCTTCAACACTGATCATGCATACGAGAATGCACACACATACACGCACAACAATTTCAACATGCTGAAAACAAGAAAATTAATTTGAATATTAATAAATAATCATCAAGGGAATCTTCTTGTATAACTCTCCTACAGAAATTGTCTTTTAAAAATTCACATGGAAGTTTCTCTTCCTTGATGAATCCATGGTATCATATTTGTCTGAGATAGGAGATTAGTTTCACATCATGAGATAGTTTTGAATAAATTTACAAGTAAAGAATTCGTAGCACTTTGCTTCAAATAAAAAGGAACATATATCCAATATCAGTGTCTCATTCTCACAAAAGAATTGAATGTAAGAGCGTCCAATTAGAAAGTTCAAGAAAGAGGCATACTGTTTGATAAATTGAATCATATTCAAAGAGAAAGAAACATTGTTCCTAAAGATTCAAAGAGAATGTTTCCTAAAGGCAATAAAATAAATGAGTGAAATAATTAAACCACAACCAAATAAAGATTTGTTTTCAAAGAATAAACAAAAAGATTAACCCATTTCCTGCTGAATGATTCAGAATTGCTCAACAGGGCATCTCTGGTTACTTCCAACAGGAAGAGGGTTAAACATATACTAAACTGAATGAAATGAAATCATCACTAGGGAAGTTTGTACATAATAAAATAAGAGCTTGATTTGATCAGTAAAGAATGAAAACATTATGCACAAAATTATATTACAAATGGTTCACACCATGCAACATATTATTCATCAACATTTGAAAATATCTCTAAATCTAATCTAATGTAAAAACACCATGCTGCAAATCCAAACCAGGACCAACATTCAAATGTTATATAATTCATAAATACTACAAAGCACGTCCATGCCATAAAAATCATTATAACTTTCTCTTTCCATACATGTTTTAGTTCTTGGTTTATCTATGAAACTTCCATGCTGTATAAATCACAAAGGCATCTTGTTTGTTCCTCTGCAATGGTTACAGTCTTCACACATTAGTATTTCAACTCTTGCCACAACAAATGGTAAGGCCATCATCATGCTGTTAAATGTAACCTTAAGCTCTGGTATATAACACACACAAATACATTCCATGTCTCGTCAAAGCCCAGGTTTCTCTTGCAGGGACTTGTGAAATCGCCATGATGCAAAACGTTGACAACAGCATTCCAAAATATATAACTTGCAAAACACACAAAGTAGAGAAAAAACTTCGCAAGCTTGTCAGAATCCATATTGATCTCTTTTTTATTTAAATAGAAAGCAATCTTCAAGATGCAAACTGTAAATATCAGGCAGTAGTCATTCCAAAAATACCAAGTACCTTTCTTCTTTCCTGAGCTTTGATTCCTGCCTTGATGTTCATCTTCATTAAGAGGTCATTGACTCGGTTTGCCTCTGTTTCAGGAGTGCTAGCGTCACTGTCCTCACAGCTAATAGTTCGAGCTCGATCGACTTTGTGCTTGAGGTCCTCACTGAAACTTGTAGGTCTTTGAGGTTGATCTCGTGGTGAATTTGGAACAGATTCGCCGGAGTCGCTCTCAGATTCAATGTCCTTGAACCGAACCATTCTCCCAGATTTTCCAGCCTTAGATTTCTTAGCAGTTACGTTCTCAGATTCCTCGGCTGTGGTGGTCTTGCTGATGCTACTATTTGATTCTTCAGAGTCGATGATAAACAATGGTTTCAGGCTTGTTCTGGGTTTGACAGCATCTCTTCTTCCATCATTTGATGCAACTTTGTCAAGATGCGATTCAACTCCACTATCACGATTTCCAGCAGGACTGATATCACTGTTTGATGCATCGGTGTCATCATGTTTGGAATTCATAACAATATTATTTCCATCATAATTGTTCTCAACTGCAATCTTGATATCAACACCTTCCTTGATTACATGATTTGGATCAGTTTTAGTGTTGGTAACATCAGCCTTAGAAGTTTCATGTAATGGCTCTTGAACTGTTTCAACAAAATTCGGTCCATTTTGATTCGATGAATCTATATCGGCACTGACCCGTGGAACAGTATGTAATGTTGTCTGAAGAGGCTGATTTATTCCAACATGTTCCTTCTTGGCTGGAGCAAGTGCTGTCGAAACATCCTCTTCACCATCATTAACGATTTCAGTCTTCACACATTTGACACCATTGTCATCCACAATCTCTTTATTTGATAGGTCAACCTTCTTTGATAGGTCAACCTTCTTTGATAGGTCAGCCTTATTTGATAGATCAACCTTCGTTGTTGTTTCATCCTTTGCAGGCTTATCATCAAAAATGTCCTTTTCAGGCTCTTCATTTGATGTGGTAACTTTCTTTGCTGACTGATCATCAGGTGTGGTGGCACTAGTCACATCTCTGGAAGTCGTCTCGTCCTTACCAGGCACAACAGTATCCTCAGCTGGGCATGACAGTGCTGTCTTTGGCTTTTGTTGAGACAGGCCTTCCCTTGAGCTGCTGCTGAGAAGAAGTCCTGCAGCTATGGCATCATTGAAGTTGAGAGTCTGGCTGCTGGCTGGATGTCTGTAACACCCACTGCATGGATCAATCAGCCCCCTGTTGATGGCTTCTCCTAGAGATATGACACTGTCATGAGACACATCTCTCACTTCTGAACACATGAGAGTAATCACTTGGTCGTTGATCAGGTCCTTCAGGGAGTCTGTTTTCGTCTGTCCGATGAATTGTCCAGAAGATGAATCATAGAGGCCTTTCATTACTGCACCGAAGAGGCTCAGACCCTTTGGACTGAGGATGAAGCCTCGGTCTACTGCATCAGCCAAGGACATGCATTCCCCAGTTTGTGGGTTCTTGTAATCCCCGGTCTTGACGTCAATCATCCCCAAGCTTGCGGCTCTCCTCAGCGTGATGGTCTGGATAGTGTCGGGGTCAATGACTTGAGATATGGATCGATGTAGAATTCCACTTTCGAAGGCTTCCTCCAGCTTTTTCTTCCCAGTGGAGGTAGAATCTGACAGAATCTCTTCCACAAATATCTCTACAGCACTCTTTGAAAAATCTCTTTCCTTGAAAATGTAACCAACATCTCTTGCCTGTTGTAAAGTGAGGTCTTTATTTGTGTTCTGGTCATGGTATGTTCCATTGATAGGATCGATGATGCCTTTCAAAATGGCATCTTGGAGTGTCAGTGGTTGCTTACTACAAGGGGAAATGACTTTAGCATTGTGGTCAATTATACCCTTTTCAATTGCTTCAACAAGTGTATAATCTTCACCTGTCACTGGATGAGAAAACAGTCCTGTGTCACTGTTAAAGTGCCCCATTTTGATGAACTCAAACAATGTCCATGGCTTCTGGCCAAACTTCTGCTTCTTAATAGCATTCTCAATCAAGGAATCCAGAGATGCTGAGAGTTCTCTGGAGGATGGTGTCCATGTAGCTTGAGCCAGATCCTTATTAAGGGAATCATCTGGACTACTCAAAGATCTTGCATAGTCTGATTTGGATTGTGTTTCCCTGTTATCTGCTCTTCCAATTCGTGTAGGAGAAACTTCTCTAACATCTAATATTGACATCAAAATATTCTCTGGTCCATAGGCCAGTTCACTTCTCAAGTTATCAGCAGACTTTGCCCTAGGTACAGTTGTTTTAGGAATAAGCTGATTCCCCTTTATAGGAACAGTTACAGATAGTCTTTCGGGCATCATGAAATTTGGTTCTGTATCTTTCGCCATATCAATGTTTTCAGAATAATGTTCACTATCAACTTGTTTATCCACAACAAAATCTGCATCATTAATAAGCTGCTGTGGGGCCAAGTCCTTTGATGAGTTTACAGATTCCATGAAGTAAGCTCCTGGTGAGGCATCATCCACCTTGACGGGGTCAACACTAGACCCAACTGTCACATCACTGAAAACATCTACATATTTATCACTCTTATCATTTGTTTTTGGTCCCACCTCATCTCCCACTGCAGACATAACTTGAGGCACACTGCCATCCTTTCCATTTTTGGTGTAATCTTTGGTCCCATCCTGAGGAATGTTGTCACCACTTTCTGAACCTCCAACAAGAAATGTCGGTGATTGCATGTCCTTCTTCAATGGACTCACTTTCACACATACGTCTCCCTTGCATTCTTGTTTCACAAACATACTGACATTATCCGAGTCAGGATCAGGATCACGAATACTTGATTCTTTGCTCATTGATTGAGGTACACTAGGACAGCCAATTCTGAGATTTCGAGACTGACCCTTGTCATTTTTATCTCCAAAGGTTAAACTCTGCATTTTAATGATAGTCTGACTCTTGCCATTACTATTAGAATCTGTTGCAATAAGTCTACCAGCACTCATGGCATCAGTTACAGACAGTGGATTTGCAGAAGCAATGTAACTTCCAGTATGTGGATCAACAAGGCCTTTATCTAAAGCTTGCTTCAGTGAAAAGTCACCAAGATCTGGCACAACAACTTGGGGCAGATCGGGGTTGATCAGTTTCTCCTCGATAGCATCTTGAAGGGTTAGATTTTTGCCAGAGAATGGATGGCAAAATCTTTGTTTCCTTGAATCATAGAGACCTATTTCCAAAACATCAGCCAGGGACAAACCAGATTCAGGTTTCTCGAAAAGTATGTGACCATCAAATGCTTGTGATATGTTGATCATGGAACCTTGAGATCCCACAATGATGTTGTCATCTTCAATATCTGCAATATGCTTCACAGCATCTGAGAATGGTTCATAGGTGTGGCTGTTTGGTGGTTTGAAAAGGACATCAGATATATCAATAAGGCCAATTTCAATAGCCACTTTCAAAGGAAGAGGCTTCCTTGATAACGGATCAAGAATTGTTCCTTTGTTCATCTGCAGCAACTGCCCATCAACACATTGCTTGAGAGAAAGAGTCATTGAACTGATGTCTTCTTGGATCAAACCCTTATCTAGGGCTTCTTTCAGATTCACCATTTCACTGGTTTCAGAATCAACAACTAGAGCATTCTTGACATCCATTATCTTCCTATCAACAGCTTCTTTGAATGTCAACAGTTTTCTGTTTCCCTTATCAAGAATTCTGAGTCTTTCAGAGTCCACAATACCTTCACGGATAACTTCGTTCAAGTCTCTGACTTTACCTGTTGATGGTTCAATGAACTTGCCAGTCTTTTCACTATAAATTCCATTTCTTACAGCTTCAATGAAGCTATCCTCACCAATGCAGGAGTCGGAAAACACAATACCTTTATCAAAGGCCTCCCTGAATGTCAGTTCTTCTCCACTGTCTGAAGTGTATGTTCCAGTTTCAGGATCAATCAGTCCCTCAGAGATGGCACCGTCAAGAGTTAATACAGTGTTTCTGGTTGTGTCCCGAATACTCACAGAAAGTCTGTCAAGTAAGCCTGTGTCCATTGCATCACTCAGACCAACAATATACCCACTAGCCGGTTCTCTGAATGTGCAGGTATCAATATCTGCAATACCCTCTTCCACCGCTTCCTGAAGAGTGATATGTGGTTGATTGCAGGTGTCGATGATGATGCCTTTATCCATAGCATCGATCAAGTTGTAGTCCTCACCCTCTGATGTGTCTATACACGTTCCTTGCTCTAGGTTTAGGAGGCCAGCTTCGAGGGCAGAGTGGAAGCTGAGCAGCTTCCCAGTGGCTGTGTCTCTTACTTTGATTAGAGTTGGATCGATAATGCCATCCTGAAGGGCTGAGGATAGATTCTCTTCTTGATTTGTGTCTGGGTTCAAGAACTTGTTCGAACTAACATTGAAAAGACCTTCATCCAGAGTTTCTGAGAGTGAAAGTCCAAGAGGAGCTTTTGACCTGAGGATCAAGCCCTTGTCCATGGCAAAGTTGAGTGCAATGGCTTGACCAGTAGCATCAATCATCTTCCCAGACTCCGGATCAATGATTCGTTTGTCCAGAGCTTCCCAAAGAGATAGAATATCACCACTGTATGGATCTCTTACAAGGGAGTCCATGTGAATCACGTTCAACATAAGAGCTTCTCTTAGTGGGAGTAGTCTGTCTCGAGATTTAACAGAATTTGTGACAGGATCGTATAGTCCTCGACAAATGGCTTCATCAAGCGTTAGACTTGATTTCCTACCAAAGTCACCAGAATGGGAGGATCGTCTTCTCCCAGGAGTTATGGTTTCAAATAGTGATAATTTTCTTCCACCAGGAATGACAAGTTCTAAAGTCTCTAAGTTTAATGATCCATTGGAAATGACCTCTTGAAGAGTATATTTCTCCATTGTGATTGGATGTGTCAGTTTAGAGGCTGGGTTTATCAGACCCTCAGCAATGGCCTCGGTCAATGATATGAAGTGCTTGGTGACTGGGTGTTGGATGGCTTTCTCTTCAGGGTCAAAGATCCCACTTTGGAATGCTACAGTGAGGGGCAGGAATGCTTGTGGTGTATTTCTTAATAATCCTTTCTGCCTGGCTTTGTAGATCGTAACTTTATCACCACTTAAAGCATCCACAATACCACCACTTTCCATGTCCACAAACCCAATGTTCATAGCCTCGTGGAATGAATACACAAGTCCACAGCTTTGATCAACCACATACACATCCTTGTCAGAAAGTAATTCATTCTCAATCGCATGTCTGAATGAAAACGTTTCATTTTCAATGAACAGTTCACCAGTGAGAGGATCTAGACCACCATTTTCTAAAGCTTCGAAAATTCCAATAGAAGCTGTTTTTTTGCCGCTGGCAATAGAATGTTTGCGACTTGTACCATTTGCTATTGATGAATGTGGAGACTTTGATGAACTGATTTTACTAGAGGAAATCAAACCACTATCAACAGCATCACCAAGGGACAGAGATTTATCAATGGAGGAATGGACAACTTTACTAGAATCACAGTCTAGCAAGTTCCTTAAAATGGCTTCATCAACAGTTATCCATGAATTCCTTCCACTGTCAAATATTTCCTGCTGTCCTGTGTCAATGAAGCCTTGTTCAATCATCTGTCCGAGAGATAATAGTGACCCACATTCACCTGGCTTATAGAACTGATTATCCTTCGTTTTTGACAAGTATGTTGTTACAGCTTGCTGTAGTGATATAGGTCTGGAATCAAGAACTAATCCAACTCTTTTTGCATCTTCCCAATTCATCCATTTTCCTGACACAGTATCTTTGACCGAGGCATTGTCGGCTGCCAACAAAGAATGCTGGATACTAACTGGGACGGAATACTTCTTCCCGCTTTTCCTGTCCATGATTCTCAGGGTCATTCTAGCCTCTCCTTTCACAATCAGCTGGAACAGTCCAACACCCAATTCCCTGGAAGCACGATCTATCGATCCAGCATCGTCACTATCCGCTTGAACTATCAACACTCCAGTTTTCATGGCATCAAGGACTGGGGTTACCAGCCCTGAGTTCATATCTACAACTCTGCCGGACTTCCTGTCCATTTGTCCGGAGGAAAATGCTTCCGAGATATTGATGAAATCTTCTCCTTGGAATTGCTTTACACACATATTTCCAGGAATGAGTGACATACCGATGGCTTCCTCGAAACCCAGTTTGGTTCCTTTCTTAGGATGGATCAGCTTTTCTGACTGTGGATTCCAAAAGTTGAACATGAGGTTTTCAACGTAACGTTCCAGGACATGAGTTTCAGTTGAACCAGTTGAGTCCATTGGCAATGGCTTTGTTTGTGGCTTAATCTGTGGATCACTCTTAGACACTGTTTGATGATCACACACTGTCATATCAGCTGACAGTGGTTCTGAACCTTTCACTACATTTGCAGTAAATGGATCTGGATCACTCTTAGACACTGTTTGATGATCACGAACTGTCATATCAGCCGACAGTGGTTCTGAACGTTTCACAACATTTGCAGTAAATGGATCTGGATTACTCTTAGACACTGTTTGATGATCATGAACTGTCATATCAGTGGATAGTGGTTTTGAACCTTTCACTACATTAGCAGTAAATGGATCTGGATCACTCTTAGACACTGTTTGATGATCATGAACTGTCATATCAGCCGACAGTGGTTCTGAACGTTTCACGACATTTGCAGTAAATGGATCTGGATCACTCTTAGACACTGTTTGATGATGATCATGAACTGTCATATCAGTGGATAGTGGTTCTGAACTTTTCACTACATTTGCAGTAAATGTCTGTTGTTGGGAACTAGGTATAGTGTCCTCACCATGAGATGATATAGATGGTTTAATGTCCACATTGTTCTTACTCAATGTATCAGTATCTGTTGTACCCTGAAAATGATTCAGTATCATTAAGTCTATGTCCAGGGGTCCAATATGCATGAATATTTTGGTAACCAATGTCAAGTTAAGATAGGCACTTGGTAATCAGGTGAGCAGCATGTTGTCAAATTTAATTGAAAACATGAGTTTAAGACGGCTCTTCAGAAACTATTTCTTGCATATATAGAGAATCTCCACTGAGTGTCTATTGGCTTTGCCAAGGATAATATTGATATCAAGACACAAGGTTCTCCACAAGGTTCTATTTATCACCCTATAACATTATTAAGTTATTTTAAGAAGAAAAACAGCATTTCATTAAACCTTTACTGTGAAGTCAATGAATAATCTGATGTGCATTTGTGCTGTGACATCATAACAGCTATGATGTAATGGGCATCATAGGTGATGATGACATCACAATGGTAGAATCTTTTTCAGCAGTAGAATAACTATGCAAATTAGTAATTTCTGACCAATCAGTGAAGTTGTAGAATGTTATCTACAGTAGACGAATAGTTGTCCTACTGCTGCTATCTCCTGGGGGCGCCAGTATTGGGTGATAAATGCCTATATTCTGTGCAGACACATTCAGGGCATATTAATTTATCTCCTTATGTTATCTTAAGTTGGCATTGATTACCGAAATACATGTGGATGTTTGATCCCCCCTGATATCATATAAAATAATTCTAAAACAACACCACAGATTTCTAACCTTACATGAATAAAATCAATTATATGAAATCACATGTGATGATAAGAAGAACTTACAATATACAACATGTATCTAGTAAATCAATTGTTGATACAATAATTTATCTTACAAATCATTTATGTATACAAAGCTTCAACACAAAGAGCCAGCTATGAAATAAAATGTGCATTTGTTTAGTAAAAGCAAAAATAAAAACATCGATCTAAAATGTTTGAAAAATGTGTAAACTTCACTTACCATATACATTTTTTTTTCAAAACACATATCAAAACATTAAAAGGACAACAAAATGGTCATAAAATAAGACAGAACTCTAGGAGTGAAAACTACAAATTTCTAAATCTACAAACAGAAATGTGTTTAAATGATGTGACAATTGAGGTGGATAAACATGCAGACAACTCACCACAGGAGTCCCCGGGGTGGAACTCGAGACTGAAGATGAGGGTGAGGACACCTCAATAACAGGAGGAATGACACCCGTCACCTGGACATCTGCCATGCCTTCTGCTACCTCCGTATCCACAATTCCTGAAACGACAGCCTCCGAGATTGACATCTTGTCTCCGGTCTTTGTGTTGACCACGTTCCCAGAGGAGTCGATGGAGAATCCGGGCCTCGTGGTGTACGTTGCGCAGCCACTGGTCACTGTCACTTCTGTCGCGGTCTTTGACACGACTTCTCCGTCTTTCACTATGATGTCCTTCTTGGGCTTGAAGGGAGAGCCCTCTGTGATCATTACATACTGGTCACGGGGTGGCTTGGGCTTGTCACTGTCAGTTGGGCTTAGCATTGATGGAGAAATGTAGCCGTCCATGATTGCTGCGGTCACATTCATTGACTTTCCAGAGTTTGAATCTGTGTACACACCAGTTGCAGTGTCCACCATGTCGAACTTGATGGCTTCTGACAAAGACATGGTTTCCTTCTGGGGTTGTGGTTTGCTGTCAGGTACGTCGACAGTTCCATTTTGTTGTGCAGATTGATTGAAATTGAGAAATCCACACAGTACTGCTTCATCGACTGGCATGGCTTCACCTGAAATAGGATCGTGGTACATTCCAGTGTCCTTGTCAACCAAGCCTGCAGTGAATGCATCATCCAAACTCAAAGTTTCCTTAGGAGCCAGCTTGCTGACCAATCCCTTCTCCTCGGCTTCAGTGATAGTCATTTTCTCTCCAGTCTGAATGTCAACCAGTTCTTTCATCCCTTCAGCTGCCACAACTGGTGCTACTGCACCTTTCAAGATCACAACACTCTCCCCTGGTCTACCAACAGCAGTGGATACTGGCGATAACAGTCCCTTGTCAAGAGCTGACTGAATTGACATCTTCTGCCCAGACAGTTCGTCATAGAATAGTCCTGAAGATGCATCTATGAGGCGAAGTTTTAATGCATTTTGAAATGTGAAGGTTATCCCTTTGCTCAGTCCAACTTTGAATCTGTATGGTCGTCCATCATCACTCAAGAGCTTCCCAGATCTGATGGCTTCATCAACAGTGTAAGTCCTTGCAGTTTCCCTGTCTCTGTACATGCCTGTGTTAGGATCAACAGAGCCATTTCTCATAGCAGTCAGGAATTTCTCACCATGTCTTCTCACAGTAATGCTGACATCGGCAGGTAAGCTGCAATCTCCAACAGTCTCAGTGAACACGAGGCCTCTCTTCATGGCATCCGCCACCGACATCACAGAGCCTGTTCTTGTGTCAACATAAGACCCAGATGGATTAAGGATACCCTTCCTGACAGCTTCATCTACAGAAATCTCGGTTCCATTCCTGGTGTCGATTACAGCTAGAATGTTACACTTTGAAGGAGCTGTCTTGGACATGATCGTGGTCTGGGTAGTGGATACGGTTTGGACAGATCCAGCTACAAGACCTTCTTTCATGGCATCCTCCACAGGCATCTTCTTGCCAGTGAGACTGTCAATGTACATGGTGGCATTTTCATCAAGGATACCTCTGTACATAGCCTCCTCCAGTCTAATTTCATCT
Source organism: Lepetodrilus schrolli (assembly GCA_032361225.1). NCBI lineage: Eukaryota > Metazoa > Mollusca > Gastropoda > Lepetellida > Lepetodrilidae > Lepetodrilus > Lepetodrilus schrolli. Next base: position 19,184 of record JAUTBT010056594.1, on the reverse strand, counting down.
CCAGATACACTGTCCATGACCGATGTGATGTGAATTTGCTTGGAGTCCATTTTCTGCTGCTCAGAACGCTCCACGTCCTTTCCTTGGAGCAAGCTTTGTTTCATTGCAGTCTTCACTGGGATTTTCACACCAGCATTAGTATCAAGATACATTCCAGCTTTCTTGTCTAGAATTCCTCTGGCCATGGCATCTCTGACAGATATCTCCCTGCCACTGCCAGTATCAGTAACACTGGTGATGATCAAACCTTTTATTATTGTGAACTCCTGGGCCTTTTCACCTTCAGTGATGTCTGCACTGACCATTCCCTTTTCCATGGCAGTCTCTACCGAGATAGATTCTCCAGTGTTCTTATTAACAAGCTCTCCCTTCTCCGGATCAAATATATTTTCCTCCACTGCTTCAGCGAGTGAAATCTGCCGTCCTGATGCTGGGTCTATGATGCTGTGAATCTGCAGCGACTTCTCGACGACTGATGTAAGAATCTGTCCGTCCTGTTCATCTCCGGAAACCTGCATTTTGAAATGTCTGGTACCATGGCTCTTACCAGTTGAAGAGTCTATGTATTCTGCTGTGGCTCTCTCCATTACAGGAACATCTCTCTTCTCCACCAGGACTGGAGTCAGAATGCTTTCTCCCATTCCCGACTCCGAGAAGCTCTGGTCCACAAGAGACTTGGAAAATGTTGTTTCTGAATGAACTTCTCTGGCTGAGGAGCTGATCAGTCCTTTCTGGAAGGCGTCTTGGATGGAGAGTGGTCGTGTAAAGGCAGGGTCTGTGTACAAGCCAGTCTGTAGATTGATCAGCCCACTGTCAATGGCTTCAACGACTGATACTTCTGTTCCTTTTCTTGAATCATATACAGCTGTGACATCAAAAGATTTCCTCTTTTGAATGGGACGAGGGTCTCTCTTTATGAGACCTTCTTTGACTCCTTGTTCAATGGACATGCTTTCTGAGTCGGATATTTTGTAAAGACCTGCTGATACGTCAATGAGATCTTGTCCGATAGCTTGTTTCCAAGATAAATACTGCTCACTCTTGGAGTCATATACAGACTGTTGTTCCTGACCTCTTCTTATTACTCCAGATCCTACTTGTGGTGTATGGACAGATGTGGCACTTCCTTTTAATAGGCCACGTTTCAGGGCATCTCCTATCAACATAGACTCTCTTGTCTGCTGGTTGATTAGAACTCCGGCTGAGGTGTCTAGGATTCCTCTTTGGATGGCTTCAGCTACAGTCATCTCTTGCCCAGTGGCGGGATCAATGACGCCAAGAATGTTGAAAGTTTTCGTCTGTGTCACGGTATCTTCTCTGGATTTGGTATACTTTTCGCCTGTTGTCATCTGCAAATCAACTTCACTAGCTGTGACCAACTTCTGGTCCATGGCTGTCTCAATGGGAATGTGTCTCTGTGTGGCTTTCTCGAAGTATGTTTTTCCTTCTCTATCAATAATTCCTCTGTTAATAGCTTCTGCTAAAGGAATGCTTCTTCCAGATTCTGGGTCTTTAACTGATGACACTTTGAGAGTCTTCTTCTCTGAGAATGCGACTTCTGCTGCAAATCCAGATCTTGATCGCTCCTCCTTTGTTCTGACACTGTCAATCAGAGAACCTTGAACAAGACCTTGCCTCACTGCATCAGATATGCCAACAGTTTTCCTTGTCAAGGGATCTACATAGGTTCCATCTTCCAGATGAATGATTCGCTTGTCTATTGCTTCATCGAGGCTGATTTGCTGTTTTGTTCTTGGATCATAAACAGAGCTGACATTGATTTTCTCAACTGTCTTGGCAATTATCTTACCGTGTTCAATAGTATCAATTGACACCTCTTGAATTATGCCGTCTTTGATAAGCTGTTCCAAATTCTTGGTGCTGCCATTCACCTCCATGTGTCCGGTGTGATCTAGGACTCGATCCAGGAGAGCCTCCTGGATGGAAATCTCCTCTCCTCTCACTGTCATCACAGCAGATTCCGGTCTTATAGTTCCTTGCTTCATGGCCTCAAATAATGTGATCTGTCTGCCTGTGTTGGGATCTTTTAGGACGCCGGTCTTGGTATTGAGATATCCAGCAGACACAGCTTCCATCAATGTGAGTACATCTGCTTTTGGTTTGTTGATTTCTGTTGCTTGTTCCATCTGAGTGACCTCAATGATCTGTGGAGACAGCTGTTTAACAGTGACAGTTTGGAAGTTAATGAGAGGTCCATGACTTGGGACTTCATCAGCATGGCGTCTTTCTACAGGAGTCGGACTCTTCCTGGAGGTCATGGCTGAACTGATCTTCTGTTTCGCCATGTATGCAGCCGCTATTGGTGCCCCCACAACAGCAATGAGGCCCATCTTAGCAGCCTCTTTCAAGGGAATGCTTCTTCTAGTATCTCGATCATAGATTTCTCCAGTTGTTGCATCTAGCCTTCCATCTGATATGCCTTGCTCCAGTGTATAAATAGAGCCAGATTTAACGTCGTAGATGGAGAATTTGCTGTTCAGAAATCCTGTTGAGACTGCTTCTTGGAATGTCAAACCTTTCTTGGCCGATGGATCTTGGAATCCACCTTTCTTTCTGTCATAAAGTCCTTTCTCCACAGCAGTCAGAGGACTCATTCCATGAGACTGTGTTGGTTCGATACTGGCAGAAGGATCTAGTAGCTTGTTCCTCAGTGCATCGACAATAGCCATTCTAGATCCTGTTGTTGGGTCAGTATAATTCTGTGATTGTAAATCAATATAGCCAAGATCAAGAGCTTCTGCAAACGATATCCTCTTGGCCGCATCAACTTCATCTCTGTTCTTATTCCTCCTCAAGACTTTGTCTCTGACCGATTGAAATTCATCAACGTCTTCTTTCACACTGAACTTGACACTTTTGCTAGCTGGTGCCTGAGTATCTGGAGAGGACACATATCCATAGTTGATTGCAGCAGCCAAAGACATGATGTCACCAGTCAGAGGATCTGTGTATGTGCCACTGTCCATGTGAACTAGATCCTTGCTGATGGCATCCTTGAGACTCATAGACGTATTCATTCTCGTGATATTCAGATGTTCTGGTGAGGGAATAAGACCTTCGAGATCTGCCTCCTGCAGGGTGATCTTCTCATCAGTAGCAGCATGTGTTAAGTAACCGGTACGGGGGTCTATTATTCCTCTGTGTAATGCCTCTGTCAATGTAATTGAATGGCCAGAACTGGGATCGATAATGACTGATCTACTAGAATCTATCACACAAGTGTCTACGGCCTCCTTGAGAGTGATTTGTTGTCCAGATTTAGGATCAATGATTCTGCCTGTGGCAGGAATGTACCATTCCTCCTTGACAATCTCATTCAATGTTGGAGGACCAGGTGGTCTCTGTGGTTTACTGTCTTTTATTCTAGGACCAAAAACAGATTCCAATCTTTCAGAATGCTTCATTGACGAAGTGAGCTGATCACCTACAGCACCCTCTATTCTTGTGCTGGATTTGAAAGATGTAGATTTGATTGTTTCAGTCATTTGTACTGATTGAGAATGACCAGACAATGGTTTGGGTTCATCTGTTATAATGTTGAGGGCATTATATGTTGGTTTGTCTATGAGTCCTTTGTCAAGTGCTTGGTGGATTGTATAGGTTTTCCCAGTGTTCTTCTCTGTTATGGTACTGTCCTTCCAGTTCACAGTAATCTTGTGTCCAGTTTCGAAGCTGGTGTTCATTGCCAGCCTCTCAATAACATCAGAGTTTATGTAGCCCTTTTGGACAGCGTCCGTGACAGTCATGGCAACACCAGTGGATCTAATGATGACATTACCAGAGGTCCAATCGATATCGAGGTCAGACTCGCTGACTCTGGGCATAGTCGGTTTGGTCTCGGCGCCGGCTAGAGGGGACATGTGTGTTTGAGAAGCGGAGATAGAGTCTGGCCTAGGCAGTACCACCACCTCAGGCTGCTGCACAGAGATGCGCACTGATGATTTTGGTGGTGATGATGGAGCGGGTGCATGAGAGAAGGGGGAAGCAGACTCTAGAGCATCACTGCCAACTACGCCACTTACCGAAGTGGAGCTGCGGAAGGACTTGGTCTCAGAGACTTCCAGTTCCTCTGTCATCTTGGCCACCTTGTGGAACTTGGATTCTACTCTCGCATCTTCCCAAACGTCGGTCTGCCTTTTCATCTTGGGTGCCATGGGTTCTTCCACCGCCACTTCTTGAACTGTTCTAGTGAGAGAGTCTCTGGGTTTGGCAGGACGGATGTTGTCGCCTGGGCCAGCATACACAATGGTTGTAAGCGGTTTCCTTTCCGAGTTTTCCAATGAGGATTCCATTGTAACAGTCCTTGAAGCTTCCCTGAAACTGGTTTCGCCATTGAATGTTCCATCGGTTAGTCCAGAAGGACGACTTGATCTCTCCGAGGTTCTTTTCCTCACTGCATCGACCACCATTTTCCCTGCAAGTATTGGAGCACCAACAACCGCGAGGACGCCCATTTTTAAAGCATCTTCTGCGGACATTTTACTGCCATCAGTTCTGTCCACAACTTGGCCTGATCTGTCTATCAAACCGCGTCTTAGGGCCTCCTGGTACTGAACATGTTCACCTGTCCTCATATCCATCACACTGACAGTATCAGTATTCAGCATGCCTTGGGAGATGGCTCTGTCTAATGGAATGTGCAATCCAGATTTGGTATCCAGCATTTTACCGGAGTAGTCGTCGAAAACATTTTGCACCAGCCTTTTCTCGATGGCAATAGGGAGGGGTAGTTTCTTGTTCGCTGATCTGTCCCACACCAAACACAATGTTCCATCGATAAGACCCTGCTGCATGGCACGCTTTAGTGGCAACCTTTCTCCAGTCTGAGTGTTTTTTACAGTCACTAATGTCCCATCAATCAGTTGCTTGTTTAAGCCATCTCTCAAAGTAATCGGTCTTCCTAGTGAAGGTTCAAAGATTTTACCAGTCTTGTTATTGAACAATCCAGTTCTCACTGCATCAATCAGATTCAGCTGTTTGCCTGTGGCATGTTCTGCTACTTGTATTCCTTCATGAGTAGCATTAGCAGAATCAACCCTACATGAAACAGGATTCACAATACCTTTGGTCAGGCACTCACTAAGGCTAAGAGTTCTACCTGATGAGATGTCCGATATTGCAGCCTGATCTTGATCAAGAAGTCCACAACTAACAGCATCAGTTAGAGTCATGCTGACTCCAGTTCGTGGATCTTTGACTCTGCCTTGGTCCTTGTCTACTAGACCTAGCTTCAATGCTGCCTCGTATGAGAGTCCTAGGGGCTGTGTCACAGTGTCCTGGGTGAACACTTCTCCGGGTGTTCTTGGAGAAAGTGGAAACTCTGTGGATCTATTCAGTGGACTGTGGCTCTCAATTTCTGTTGAGTAGTGGAGTACATCTGTAGCCAATGTAGAGTCAGGCTCTTCCACCATAGTCTTTTCTAGTTCAATGTCAACAACCGACCATGGACTGTTCATATTTTCTGAATGTCTCCTCAAGATGATTTGTGGAATATCTTCTTCATCCATTGACATTTCTAGGTCAGCAGCAGTTGTATGTTTGGATGGATTTAGGAATCCCTGATTCATTGCATCCTCTAAGGAAATTTCAGATCTGGTGTCAAGGAATGTTCCTTTCTCGACATTGATCAGACCCTGTTTCACTGCTCTGGCTACAGAGATCTGCTTGCCAGTTCTAGGGTCAACTGCAGATGTGATTTGATGGGAGTCTGTGAAGGCTGGTTTCTCTGCAGTGACAGAGCATCTCAGGATGTCTTCTCCTAGGACTTTGCCAGTGACTTCTCCGTGGATCAGGCCTTTCTCCATAGCAACAGTGATTGTCATAGTCTCTTTGGTTACAGGATTGCGGTAGACACCTTCATTGATAATCAAGATATCATTCAGAACAGCATCGTCATATGAAATCATTTCCATTGTTCTAGGATCAACAACACTGCCTATGCTCAGAGTCATGGTTTCAGTGTGCATGTCTTCCATCAAGTTGGCTTCAAGTGATTCCTGCTCATCAGTGATGTGGATGCTTGTTATCTCGGCTTTTTCAATTTCATCTTCCTCTTCTGCTGCTTCTGCCATTACAAAGCCCTTCTCAATAGCTTCATTGATGGCCATAGACTCGCCAGTCAGTATGTTGTGGTAGATACCTTTACTGTGATCTAAGATTCCTTCTTCTATTGCCTTGGTAACTGTTAGCAGTCTTCCAGTTCTTGGATCAATGACTGCAGTCACAGCTAGCGTCGTGAGTTTGGTAGTCGTCATCTTATTGACATCTCCAGTAGCATTAGATGAAACTGAGGTCAGTTGTGCAATTATCAACTTCTTTTCTATTGCTTCGTGTATTGACATTTTTTCATCAGTGAATGGATTCATGTAGAGTCCTTCTGATTCATCAATAAATCCTTCGGCCACAGCATCAGCAACAGACATGAGTTTGCCTGTCAGAGGATGTTTCACACTCTTAAGAGTGAAGGTCTTTGTTTCCCTCAGCAGTGATCCAGGAATAGAAACAATCGTGCTGATATCTTCAGCGATCACAAAGCCTTTCTGTATAGCTTCACTGATGGGCATTGCCTGCTCTCTGCCAAATATGTCGAGTCCGTGATAGATGCCATTTTCTTGGTCAAGTATGCCGTTCTTCATTGCCTGACTAACAGTCATTCTTACACCAGTCTTTGGGTGGATGATGCCAGTGATCGAGAAGGCTCTGGTCTCTTTGATCGGGTCGCCGTTCTGGACGCTGGGATCCACCATCTGGTCTGCAATGATGTAGCCCTTTTCAACTGCGATATTCAGGGGCATTTTTGTTTGAGAGGTTGAATCACAGTAAAGTCCTTTCTCGAGATCGATCAAGCCTCTCTTCATGGCTTCGCTCACATTGATGGTGTTGCCCGTACTAGGGTCGATCACAGACTTCAGTGTGAGTTGGCGTGTTTCATTGATCACAGTCTGGGTGATGGAGGGTTGGGAAGTTGTAGTGGTTGTAAAGGAGTACTCAGCACCAGATTTTGTAATGAACGACTCTACACTAGTGGAATTGGCAGTTTCATATTTAGCACCATTGACAGCATCGACCGTGTCGACGTTCTGTGTAAGCGATCCATCTCGACCAGATGGCCATTGGGCACTGAGTCTAAGGAACCCTCTCTGGATGGCTTCGTCTATGGCCATCTTCTCACCTGTTTCTTGGTGTGTGTACATGGATGTTCTAGAATCCAGCAGGCCTCTGCTTGTGGCTTCCATGACTGTGATGGACTTGGTTGTGGCCTCTGCGTGCGAGGGCTGGATCTGAGTCAGGATGGTCGTGGATGTTACTACAGGACTAATAAGACTCAACACATCCATGGCTTCATTTGATGTGAACACACCTTGAGTTGCAGCTTGCTGACAAGTCAGTAGTTTCCCTGACTTGGGATCTTTCACAGAACCATCCTCGGCTGAGATGTACCCTTGCTGTACAGCCTGCAGTATTGACATCGGCTTTCCAGTTCTGTCTTTAAGGCTGGAAATTTGGCTCAGCTTGTTAGCCATGGACTGATCAATAATTCCACGAGCCACGGCCTGCTGTGGAGTGACCTCTTGCCTTGTCCTATTGTCAATGAATGTAGCCCTAGGCGTAAGTAATCCAAGCTTTATTGCTTCTGATAGCATAACACCTTGTTTGGTGGAGGTATCCATTATCAAGGAATCAGAAAACAAAACATTTTCACTAACGAGTTTGAGATTTCCTTGTCCGACAGCACTGATTATCGACCTGGGAGGTTGTCTTCCACCAGGAACAAACTGACCTTGTCTGTTGATCAATCCTCTTCTTAAAGCATCCTGCAGAGACAACTCATCACCACTTTGAGGATCAACAAGACACTTGCTGTTGCTGTCTATCAAACCTGTCCTCAAGGCTTCGTCAAAGGATACAACTTTTCCTGAGGATTTATTGATTACAGATCCATTTTCAAGCAAGCACCCGTCAGCTACCACATCTGAGAAGGAAGAGGGACCTTTAACCAGCCCTTTCCTGTGTGCATCGTCCAATAGAAGTATCTGGTTCATATTCGGGTGGACGTATGTCCCAGACACGGGGTCTACAACACCTGAACTCATAGCCTCAGTCAGTGTAATGAATTCTCCAGTCAGGGGACTCTGAATCTCGCACACTTTGGAGTTAATTATTCCTCTTTCAACAGCATTGATCAATGTCACTTCCTCCCCTGTGTAAGGGTCACAAATCTTTCCGGTCGCTCTGTCGAACAGACCCTTGTCTATTGCTTGTGTCAGACTCACAGATGCATCAGCTTTTCTTAGGTCGGAGTTGGCAACCACGGCTTGGGTGTGAGTGATTGCTGTGAGGTTGACAGATTCACCTTGCAAGGTGTTGGCACAGGATTCCGACATTAGATGCCTCATCACAGCTACTGACACGGGCATCTGGGTGCCGAAAGCTGGATCTTTTACAGTGTTGGTGACAGGGTCATATAAGTCTTTACTCATTGCTTCCATCAGAGTCAGGCTCCTCCCTGTCCTATCTTTAATCCCTGAATTGGAATTAAGTTGCTTGAGGAGACTCTCATCAATGAAGCCTTGCTTGGCTGCGTGACTCAGAGGCAGTTTCCTCTTTGATTTCGGCTCGCAGTATGTCTGAGTCTTTGGATCGATGAGCCCGGACTGGATGGCTTCAACCAAGTTGATTCTCTGCCCAGTCACTGGGTTTAATATGGCCGACACGTGCAGCAGAGAACCTCGGGTAGAAACTTCAGCAGTCTTGACGGTAATCAAAGTCTGCATCGGCCCTGTCCTGGAACTTGAATTCGTCATCACTTCAACGTTCTTCGAAAGACGTCTCTGGTGTTCAGGACTCTGTGCTATGCTCAAGCTCATGCTCTCAAGATTTGTTACACCTCGATACGATTCGATTTCCTGCACCTTGTGGACTTTCTGGACTCGCAACGTCCTCTCTTCCCGCTCGAGTTGGGAAGAAATTGAAGAGTGAGGCTGGAAAGATGCTTCACTAACTTGGGTCCTGTGTCCGCCGAAATAAGTTGTGGGCAAGTTTCCATAACCTTCAAACTCATTCAGCTGTTGGAAGAATTCCTCCATGTCTTCATCAAACAGCATGGAAGACCTTTTGGCCAGCTCAGCGCGGAATGTACGAAGTAGCGGAATTTCGTCATCTATGACCATTTGGAACTGGAAAGATAAGTAGGAAAGACTGAGGACTTGAACTGGGTGACAATGTCAGGGTTTGATAGTGCTCTGTCTACGTAAAATTGATAGCAATGAATGAACATGGAAGCTGATTAACTTGTTGCCCTGTTACTGTCTAAGCCATGCCATTACTGTAAATGTGTGATGTGTCTCATTTCATAAATTTGCTAAACTAATTTATTTTATATTAGAGCATGGATGAATCCACAAGTCTACACAGCTCTAGATACAGACTGCAACTCTTCTAGGTTCTTGAGCCACGGGACAGCTAATACAGTTATAGCAATACAAGTACAGACACTAAACACCAGACCAATGTGCAGGGCTCAACATTAATGACTGTCCGATTGTCCGGGACAACTGAAAGCTGCATTCGAACAAGGAAATACTGACACAAGCTTGTCCAATCAGACAACCTGATTTTTTGACAGAGTATAGTCATAAATTGATAGTTCCTCTACGTATTTTCAAGGTTTACTGACGGTTGACCATCTTTGCTCAAATCACTATATTGGGCACTCGCTCAGTTAAGGTCTCAGTTTTCATAATTTGTGCAAATCAATATTAACTAAGTGCTTATTGTATTATTGTCTTAAAAATAGATGTGATTATGTGAAATTTGAATGACAAAAATATGTCGCTATTTAAATTTCGATAGGAAACATGGACAAGATTGACTAAATATTGTGTCCTCATTTTAGATAGACAAAGCACCACCATCATAGCAATATGTATACAATAGCATATGTATACGACAAACTATAAAGTAATTTGAATACATAACATCTATATGTATATTTATTTAATAAATAAAATATGCATAAATGATAGATAATTGATGCAATTTTTACTAGAATATTGCCCTTATTGTCTAGCATATTCATAACAAAGTAAATTTGATTACATAACATGATATATGTTATTAATTGCAGTCTGTGACTGATAAAATAAACAAGATAAAATGACAATGAATCATTATCCATTTCTCTTAATTCCATAATAATTAAAACCAAGAAAGAAAAATGTGATCTTGAAAGTATGAAGAGTGCATTATTGTTTTAAATCGCAGCAGGAATCTTTCAGCCATACGAGACTATCAGTGTACGAGACTATCAGTGTACGAGACTCAGTGTGAAGAAAAAGTACTTTAAACTTGTTCAGCGATCGTCCAAACATCTAAAGGCATACAATCATGGTTTGCTGACATATTTCATGGTCAAACGTATTTACCTGATAAAAAATACGAAAATATGAAAAAATATGAAAAACCAGTGGGAAATTGTGGAAAAGATAGCTTGTTGCCCAATATATACATGTGTAGACAAATCAAATGTACATACTTTCAGGTAAAATACATTTGACCATGAAATATGTCGACAAACTGTGATTGTATGCCTTTAAGAGGATTTTCTTCACATTTCCAGGCAGATGTGAAATCCACACACCTTTATATCAATATTAGCCTCCGACAGGATGGCAGTGATGTCTTTCAACCTGACACTCGTCCATTTCACCATGTCTATGTATGCCCGGTTCAGGTTGTCCAGTTCTTGTTGCACCGTTTTGGCGCCCGACTGGATCTTCAGCTTCTTGTGCATACTTTCTATCAGCGCTGAGTCCACTTCTTCCAGACTCTCTCTGTAGTGGCGCAGACGTTTGTCGTTGATCTGAAATAAACAAAATCTTGTTTATAGCTATGTGCAGCATTCTAACACGACATTTAATATAAATCATGAATTCCATTGCAAGCATTGAAATTTTTGTTGTTGGTAGTTTTAATTTTCACAATGATTTTTCTAGTATGTAGACTGAATGATGAAGACTGTTAATAAGCATGAGATCAGAATATGTGACTGCCTGGTGGCAATATTGCTCGTTAGAAATGTCATGCACATTAAGTGATGTACTGGAAGTCGAGTATAGTATAGCTTTTCAATGGTTAAGACTAGTGCATATTTCAGAGATGACCATTAAAAAAAATTGTTATGACAGAAGATGGCCAAAGAAACAAGTCAATGTGATATGAAAATTTCAATTGTTGTTGAATTCTGTGTGGCCACTATAAAAATGTAGTTGATGTTCTATTTCAATAGTTCTGTTCTAAATGCTCTGTTGTACAAGTTTTAAAGGCTAATATGTTGACATATTTCATGGTTAACCATATTTTACCTGAAAAGTATGTGCATTAGCTTTGTCTACACAAGTATATTGGGCAACAAGCTGCATTTTCCACATGTTCCATCAGTTTTCATTACCGGTATTTTCATATTTTATGTATTTTTTATAAATTTTTATTATGTGGATATATTAAAACTAAAAAGAAGAAAATATTAAAAACCAGTGGGACCTGTCGAATATGATGTCCCAAATACTTGTGTAGACAAATCAAGTGTACATACTTCATGTAAAATACATTTGACCATGAAATACATCAACAAACTGTGATTGTATGCCTTTAACACTGATGGGCCACCATATTTTTGAAAAACATAAATCATGACTATTGAATGCTCGACTATAATATCAGTTGATGATTTATAATTCCATTGTCTTTTGCAACTAAAATCAATAAAAAAATAAATAGCGAAAGGTAACAAAATACAATGTCACATGAAATATACACTAGTAACCAGTCACCATGATTACAAAACTTCGTTGTGTATGATTTCATGCTCAACTCAAAGTTGTCTTCACAAATCTCCATACATAATTTGAGTTCAGCATTAAATCATACTGGAAAAGGAGCCAGAGTTATATAATGTGTGTGATATAAACATGCATGTAATCCTGATGGGTTTAATTGGCAGCTAGCTTCAAGGGGCTGTGATATATGATATATACACCCTGCCAAGCAGTTGTGATATACAAGCATCAACATGGCAGGTGATTGGTGGGGTGACATGTACATGGACACATTAACCCTCCTCCTGCCAGAGGCAACCAAAGATGCTGGCAGAGCTGTGGTTATGATTAACCCAGGAGGGAGAGGGTTAACGTGAAGGTGGGACATCCCACTGTCAACATGGAATACAGTGTGTCATGTGTATCAAAACTTGAAAAATTATTTGCAAATAAAATTAAATTAAAATAATAGTAATTTTAAAAAAAACAAATTTTAAATAGAAAAATACAATAAATAAATAAATATATACATTTAAAAAAATAAATAAATAAATAAAATACAAAAATACAAAATACATGTAATAAATTTTAAAAAAAAGATCTTCTAGAAGCATATTTGACGTGATCCCACTATCAGAAATATTCATGATCATTTGAACGAATTAGAGGCATCCACAGATATGCGTTCAGATAGAAGTAGAAGGTTTCCATTATCAATTATGGCAGAAATTGGCGAAAATGTCTCGAAATATGTTATCGACTTTTACAAATAAATGAAAACACTGTTAGTGTCACATATTGAATTATTAAACATTGAATATAGACAATCACACTGAAATCTGATCAGAAATTATGTAGAATTATATTTATACATTTTCAAATTAGCATCAATTGGTAGAGACATCTAATGACACTGTACCACCTTAATGGAAACCTACCATTTAGATAGAAGCGTTTACTAGTATCTCATTGAGATGTCGTATAGTTGTTACGATTGAGACATGCTATAGTTTTTTTTAAACAAATATTTTATGATGCTTCATTGGCCTCTGGCACAAGTGGGATGTGGTTTTGTCTTGCTTTTCACAGTATTATCATAGAAGGGTGTGCAATAGCTGTGTTATAGTAATGTTCAGAACAAACAGATGGTAGAGATTGTTTGGTTGAATTTGGGTTTAGAAATGAAATCCAAATTACTTCACCCATATCATGGCTTGTGTGTTTTGTGTGTACATGCTTGGTTGTCAGTTGGATTTAGTTTTAGAGCTGCATTCACGATTACTTCACTCATATCATGGCTTGTGTGTTTTGTGTGTACATGCTTGTTGTTAGTTGGATTTGGTTTTAGAGCTGCATTCAAGATTACTTCACTCATATCATGGCTTGTATGTTTTGTATGCACATGCCCTGCTTGTACAAAGCTGGATTTTCACCTGCTGGTGGAGCTATCTCACTAGAATAACATACTGCAGCTAAAACATTAGATGCCCTACTTACATTATTCACAAGCCAACCAGTCATCTCTTTACCCTTTCAGTGCCAGGTATGGCAATTGACAATTGTGATTTCAGCTTAAAACAAGTCTGGGGTCTGCAAGCTCCAAGCCATATCCAGTGCAAATAAATCGCCCCCTAGACAAATAAATCAGTGGATTTCCACAGATCTGCGGAAAATTGCCAAGCAGGAGATATAATCTCTTAAAGGCTTTTGGTGTGATGCAGTCGGGGTTTGATTCATGTGCCTTGCCCTATACTATTGCTCTCTAGGTCCACTACCATGCTTGGACTAGGTTGGATTTCTACAACTAATGTGCTAATTCGAACATTGTTATCCCACTCGGACACATTATTTAAAACACCATCTGATATCTTGTAAGCCATGGCTGGATCCACCAACCTACAGCTGTTTAGACTGACATTCTAACCACTAGACAGAGGCAGTATATCTGTTAAGTCAACAATGTGGGATTGTAACTCAAAGCCTTCGAGTTTGTAGTGATACATGCTAGAATTGTGTTCTTCCACCTACTGTGTCTACATGTGCCCAACACATCTACAGCAGTAGATTTCATGTGTTTGGAATGAGTGAGTGAGGTATTGTTTTATGCTGCAGTGGGCATCTTTCACTGATATGTGATGATTAATATTTAGGATATGTTTGGAACATGTGAAGTAATTTATAAAAGTAATTTATTCAGATTTGTAGCTTGATGGACAATAAATAAATATTTTAAGGCTGCTTCAGTATACGAGTTACTTCCCTTTACAAAAGAAAACCTGAACTGCAGATGTTCTTTAATCTTCCCTTGCTGGATTAGGCACAGGCACAGCTCTTTAGGGCATCTTGGTTGCCCCCAGCAAGGAGAGGGTTAAATGAGCATGGTTTTCTTTTCAAAATATATTCAGCAGCCAGATGTTGAAATGTCTGTTGTATGTGTATATAAATTTCAAATAGCTATGTTTGATATCTGATTTGAAGTGTTTTTAAAATGCCATCCAGCAAGGAGATTGTTGCCATATTTCCTAGAAACAAACGAAAGTCAATAAATGACTCAGCAATTTGCATTTCTTAAAAAAGATAAAATCATTTCAAATTGCTAACTGAAAACTTCATCTCAGGGAGAAAAAAAACCTGTAATAAACTGAGTTTTAAACTCCGCTGAGTTCTGAGTTTTTTTCTCTCCAGACAATGCAATAATTTTATTGGTCCTTTGAGTCAAATGAGTTAATCTTAAAATAACCACATAACTAATTACAGATTATCTGTACATGTTTATAATAATGGCCAAAAAAAATACAAAATTTAAAAAGAGAGCTAAAAATAAAGATAAATATTTAAAAATAATAAATAATAATTTAAAAATAAATATATTAAAAATACAAAAATGTGTTATGCCACTCGCCATTTCATGGTGGTGGCAGTGCATAACATACACAATGACACTGGGGTGTGGTACGCAGTTATACATCATGATACATCATGGAGCAGTGATATACTAGTAGATATATAGATATATACATGATATAAGCTGTGATATATACAACAGACCGACTCATATAATAACATATTTCTCATGTCACCGTCATACGTGCGCCAATGTTCTACATATAGTCATTTTGTTCTCGTCATAATCACAGCTGGCCAATCAGAACACAGATCATACACTCTCCGAACTCTCAGGATAGGTAATATCCAATCACATATCAACAACGCTGGCTTGTTTTTTTACGACTACTTATAAGAGAGATTGTTCATCTTACATTGGGAGAATGAAATACAAATATTTGATTACACCCATAACCCATTAAACATTAAAATATGACAAACTTAAAGCTTTGTCAATACCAAGAAAATTACTATATTTTTTTAAAACACATTAGTATATTAATTATAAAAAGTAATAAAATTAATTACAAATTTTGAATATTAATGTATCCCCATGTTCACCATGAATTACAACATTCAAATGTGATGTGTAGAAATATCTATCAGTGTTCAAGAGAATATGAATAATTGAAATAAAACGTATTATTTTATAAAAATATATAATAAGAAAAATGTGAATCCAATCACAATATAGAAAATCACAATATAGAAATGACAGCTGTTATGCTGGCCTGTTAATGTATGCATAGTTAGCTGAACACAATGTAATTAATAAACAATTAATTTGTTAATGAAAAACAATTTTGAAATAACATGATTTCGTTTCTCCATATATTTTTCCATAATAATCTTGCTCATTCTGTTCTAATCTATATTCATTTGTTCATAAATTACACATGTAGATCTACCCATTAATACATTGATAATATAACCACACACAAAAAAAATAACCAAAAAAAATAATTAAAAAAATAAACACAATTTTGGGGTGAAGTGAAAACTACATAAAAATGAAAACAAGGTGAAAAAGGTATTAATGATACTATAAACTGGTGTCATTTTGCTGAAGCTCTTGAAGAAGAAACTAATGTCATATCTGATAACAGAGAAGTGGTCATCAAATTCCAGTAGTTTTTCATACTGATGAAAGTGGGTCTGACTGTTCCTCTTATAAAGATATTAAAAGTCAAAATAAAAGCATGCTAACTAAAGTAAGTCACTATACTATGGTAACTATCATGGGGTTTAAAACAATTAATATCTATCTAATGAAACTACGTATTACAGTCTATGAGAATCAGAAAATAGGTGTAACGGAAAATGCTTTCAAAGTGTGTTTTTCAAGATGATTATAAATATTCATCATGTTCTCAGTATTTGTTTTTCCCATGTAATTTTGAATTATTAATGAAATTATTGTTTTGATGCAAGAAATCGATACATATGTGACAAGAAAACAGTACATGCCATAAATTTCTGACACAAAATGACAGACAGTCAAATCATTCATACCAGTGCACTGATGTCAAATGAACGATCCATGTAGTTTGATAAAATGTTAAGATCTTGTGCAGTGACAGGCTGTTGATTAGTGATGTTAGTTTCGTCAGTCGTTGATAGCTAGCACATGCAATCTACATGCAATCTACATGCATACCATCAGCATGTCAAAAGCAAAATAAGTGACATGCTAGAAATCATAACAAGGTATCATTAATTCTATCAATCTACGATGAAGTCTCAACAATGTTTTAATATTACTTTTAATTCATATTTCATAAGGCAACTCATTAAATTATATTTTCGGAAAATTTCTAGAACCTATAGGAATTTCCTAATACAATAAATAATCTTTTAAAAACAGATATGATCATTGATACTTTTCATTTTATGTGAAAGGCTATTTCACAAAATGCAAATATTTTATTTTAATCTAAAACATTCTAGAGACACAAATAAGTGAAATATTAATCAGACAACTACTAACCCACAACCAAAGAGCAGCCATTACAAAATCAACTAAGTGAACATCATTCATAGGTCTGCATTTATATAAAGCAACAAATACAAGATCAAAAATACAATTGAAGAGTTTGAAATCTGTATAGATCTAGCAATATCTTTGTTCAAAAATTATCTACGCTAGAGATTACATGTTTGTAGTGGCTACAGCTCAGAAAATGGAAAGCTTGTGATATGCTACCATGAAATGAGCTCATCAATTTCATTAAAACTATTATTATTATATTACGATTGCTATCATCAGAAATACTTGATTCTCAGTGGGCTATTCAGTCTCAATAAAGTAGGAAATATTTCTTCAATAAGGGACGAATATTTTTTTTCTTTGTCTGGTTGATTTCAGATGACATTAGATAATCAAACAACTTTCCATTTATGGAGCATGAGCCTCTCATTGGATTACTTACTGGCAGCTCAAGGCCAACGTCAAGGGGAGACAATCAATGCAGAAAAATGGTCAAGCTGTGTGCAAAGGCCGCAGTGCAAAGTAAATCTCAAAAAACGAAAAATTGTTGCAAGCTGTGGCAAGCTGAAAACTCGAACTGTAACTAAACAAAACAAGCCAGACGGGTAAAAAGGGGGAAATGGGGAAAATGAAAACAGAAATTGGATTTTTCCCTAAACACTCAAATTTTATTTTGCACAGATTCACAAATAGAGATAGCTTGTTATGATTGGAAATATAGACAGACAAATACATGTATATATTTCAGCTACAAATATGTATATTTCAGCTTAAAATTCAAATTCCATTTTGGCTATTGATGCCAATGTATAGAGGTTATATAAATCTATGGGGTATTCTAAGTAATGTAATATATATATATATATATATATATATATATGAATGATGTTAGAAAGACTTGTAAAAATATACATGTAGTCTAGAGAAATGGTAAAACGCATCAATCCAATGTTAGCCGGCATATTTTAACATCTTGGTATATTGAGTGGTTAGAGATATTTCCAGAAATACAATTGAAAAAATAAAATGGAAAGAAAGAGCAACGAGGAATCAGTAGTAGTGTTACTTGAGCCATGTAATGGGCAAAGAGGAACAGGCATTTTTTATTGACCACTTTTTATTTCCGTAACATCAGCACAAAATTCATCCCCGAATATCGAGGAAGAACTGATGCAAGGATGAGGGTATTGAGGTGATGATTACAAAAAATGATCGGTTGATGAAAGATTTTGGCGAAAACTCAAAGGGCAAAATATACAAGCAAAAAAGGAAGAAAAATGAATATCTTTTGTAAGAGATATTCTAGTAAATAATAACCTACAACAAAAGAATTGTATGATTATTTGATCAACACAATAAGACTATTGAAGGAGTTGCAAAAACCATCTTTTAACATAAGCACGTTGGACGACAGCAATGACGGGTGACAGACATTGACACACCAACAGAATCGACGCAACGACAGTTGAGGCTACAACAATGCAGACAAACAACGCAGTGGCGGGGGTAGGAGACTCGCAGATGAGCAGCCGGAGAAATCTGATCGGTGGTCAAGTGGCGCATGCATCACACACATGCTTGCTGTGGTCAGTCCATGCAAGAGCATATCGGAGTGTGTGCATGTGTGTGCATTCTCGCTGGTGTGTGGCATTCTCAGTGTGCACGTACATTTCAATCATGCTGGTTATTCATGCCAAATACAATGCTAATGTCTGAAATAAAATGGGTGATGAGTGTTCGTCTCTTTCATATCTCCATTCACACAACCTTTCATTAAAAATGTTGCCATGTCAATTACCTATGGATGGAAGCTTTTGTCTAAAAAATGTGAATTTCAAATAAAATGCTTCCAGAACATTCCAAAACATTTTATTATAAATTTAATTCTCAAAAATATATATTTCACAATTTATTTATTCCAGTAAAATTTGCATCGATTTGTATCTAAGAAATAGAACATTAATAAGAAATGTGTGTTTTAGAAGTAAGTATCGAAATAGATATAAGCATCCAACCATGGGTGATGAAAAAGCAACACGTGTCTGAAATCCATGTACATTTCATGTATATTTCAGTACCTTTGCCTCCCTGATATACTGGCCTCCATGTCGGTTGACAGCCTCGATCTGGTGTCTGCGTTCACCGAGAGAGTTGTAGATAGACTGGAATGGACCAATTTAATCTTCACGTACATGCCACACAATACACCATAAACCAGTGTTCCTTCTCATTATAATCATATTTCTGTTTACATCTATGTAAATTGTACAGTAAATTGTAATAATATCTCCAACTGTTTTGAATTAAAACTAAATTATTTGAAATTCGGACACGTTAGGAAATTTTGAATTAAAGCAGCAATCCTCATGATTCCTTGTGTTTATATATGAGCTCACACGGGCGGGTGGTAGCGCAGTGGTAGAACAGTTGGACTTCGGAGCCAAAGGTTCCAGGTTCAAATCCCGCCCCGGGGG
>JAUTBT010056583.1:0-15223 GCA_032361225.1 Lepetodrilus schrolli | reverse complement strand
CTGTAGAGTGGCAATGCAGTTATCATCCTTGGTCTTATCAGTACCAACCGGTGCTCGCAGGTTTACTGCAACATTCACCGCTACGGATGTTGCGGATTTCCTCCTGCCCTAAACTGACAAGTCGTGATATAAGTGACAGAATCTTGAAAGCAACTCCAAATCCCAATTTAAAATTAAAATAATTAAAAACGGGCTGGTGGTAACGCATTGGTAGAAAGTTTGGCTTCAGAACTCTGGCATCAATGTTCGCGATCATAATTGGATGCACTGTCTGTACCGTGGCAATGCAGTTGTCATCCTTGGTCTATCAGTACCAGTCGGTGCTCGCAGATTTATAATTACTACAACATTCAGCGGTACGAATGTTGCGGGTTTCCGCCGTGATATAAGTGAAATAATCTTAAAAGCAGCTCTAAACACCATCAGTACAGACAGAGGACGTGTCTCCATCATAACATCGGAAAGATAAATCCTGTCCCGGGAACATACTTGAACTCGTATAGTTAACTCTAAAGGCCGATGACCTACCAAAGCGCTATCACTAATTTCATCCTCCCACGGTGAATGAGTACCAGTTCTGTCAATTCAATATTGTATAGAAAATTCCAAGTACTTGCTGCAAGCAAAACAAATGTCGCAACCTCTATTTTGAGAGACAAGGTAATGTATACAAATATGTAGTTATCTGACGGCCATTTTATCTAAATGTCTGTGTCACCAGTCATCCTGTCAAGACGAAGTGGCTGTCAGTCAAACAGAAAGTCTTGAACAAAGATGTCAATCCTGAGAAAGGAGCCAATGTTCACGAGGTGGCGTCAGAGATCATCCGCCTGTCGAGGGAGAAAAAGGCAGAGGAGTACATCAACAACGTTATTATTGCGGACAAGTACCGACCCAGAGAACCATTCCACGGTATGTCCAGACTTCCCCACCCTAATCAAACATCCCCACATCCTTATCCTTATCTAATTTTTAGTATAATTATTATTAATTAGAGGGGCGGGTGGTAGCGCAGTGGTAGAACGCTGGACTTTGGAGCCAAAGGTGCCAGGTTCAAATCCCGCAACGGGGGCCCGGCATCAATGTTCGCGGAAGTTATCTTTCTGACGCGATATTGACAGGATGCACTATCTGTAGAGTGGCAATGCAGTTGTCATTCTTGGTCCTGTCAGTACCAGCCGGTGCTCGTATGTTTATTTCAACATTTAGTGCTACGGATGTTGCGGGTTTCCTCCTGCCCTACACTGACAAGCTGTGATATAAGTGAAAGAATCTTGAAAACGGCTCTAAAAAAATAGAGCTAAACATAAATAACTATTTTCGAAAAAAAATCCTCTCCTTTGATAAAAATCTTTAGGTTTTGTTTATTAGATTTCAGAACAAAACATGTTCTCCTCTGTCGAGATATACCGCCTATCCAACATGCATCTGAGGAGTGATAGTTTAGAATCTGAATTTAATGAGGAAAGAATTTTGAAAGTGGCTCTTATCCCCAATTTAAAAAAAAATAGTAATGAGACTCAAAGAGTGCACATGAATTTCTGTGAGGGATGTTCAATTTGAATGTACTTGAATGATTCTAGGCGACATCCACCTGATTAGGATCAAGCCAGAGGAGACTGCGGCGACGGTGCACGACATGGCCGACTACGGACTGGGTCAGATGTGCACTGGAGAGGTCAAGGTCACGTATGCACCTGGAGATCACCATTCTTTTCTCGAGTCGGATGAGGTGGTAGAAAACGTCCACCACATTTTCGGATAGAACCAGATGATGATATCTACGTAATGCCACCGATATCAATTTTGATTGAACTGTGATAATACCAGTAATAAAAACACGTGCTATATTCACATCAGTTTTTGTGAAATTATGCAAAACATTCTCGTCAAAACTGACAACTACACACGATAGCGCTGTACAGTTTTCGAAATTATGTTATCACGTTATGTAATCACGTCCTTAAATATTACTATCACTAATTCACAATTAGTGCCGGACTTTCGCTCTTAGCTCATTACACAATATACATGTACACTGTACATGTATGCATATACATAGAAATTAAATATTAGTATTTCTTATCTCTGTTGAGAAAGGAAAAATTAATATTGATTGCTGGAGGGAAAAGAGGAAACACTACTTTACATGAGCATATGTATACGGCCTTGCATTCTATCATATGGAAGAATATTGAATGAAATCAAAAGACCACGTTATCACTGCACACATATAAATACGATGAGACAATTGATTCTAGATTCCACACCTTGACAAAGAAGCTATACAAACCACAGGCAATCTCACTCCCGGGGGTCGACTTGTTGTAGATATTGTCTCCACTAACCTGTAATTTGATTCCTTCACCCTGCTCATTACCGACAACACACACCTGCTCAGGTGGATTAATCTCTTTTATACTGTTTATCTTGGTCTTCTTGTTAAATTGCCCGGTTAATCGATAACTTAACCTCTTGAGTGTTAGGAAGCAGGATGCTTTGGCTGAACCGTTTCAGGTGGGTGGATTGAAAGGAGGGCGGTGAGCACTTTGCTGGGGTTAAGATGGCTAATATTCCAATGTAATACAGACTCAATACAGCTAATTAACCTTGATTTACGAGTTGTGGGATGACTGACGTAATCTCATTGCTGAGCATTAAGCTTGGAATTCTCTGCTTCGAATGCCGATAATTTCAAACTCTTTAGCTAATGTAAAAACGTCCAGACAAATATTGATGTCGTAAAATGCTCTCGGATGATCGTATTTGACATAACATGATAGTGTTATTCTCTTCTAAGATAAAGTTTTCATTACAAGTTTGAAATCGGTTGCTCCATCTCATTCGTATAGACTCGTCCTCGCACCCAAAAACGTATGTGAATATAACATTCATCGTATCCTTAATGCAATAAAGATATTTATATAATTTTTTCTTCCTGTAAATTCTTCAAGAATTGAATGTATATACTGGCTACTATACAGTTACAATATCACATTCTATCTAAATTGACCTACTATATGTTACCCAATGACAAATGATTGACAATGTAGTTGACAATTTATTTACCTATTCCTAATATTCATCTAAATATATCTTCAACGAGAGGATTCGCACCGTCATCGGAACACTTGATTCCATATTCGAGGTTGTTTAAAACGGAATGAATATCACTTATCTTGCTAATGATCAATTTTATGATTGGCATGTTGGCAAACTGTCTGCGATTCAATAGTTCCTTATAGCTATCAGAAGAATGAAATCTTTCCCACAAAAGAGCAAAGAAGAGTTTGTCATCCTAATTAATTACCTCCTCATCAATATTTAATTGTTCCTATTTCACGGTTCGTGAAACTACAGTGTCCCTGTCGCAGAATGATCA
The DNA here is from genome assembly GCA_032361225.1 of Lepetodrilus schrolli. NCBI lineage: Eukaryota > Metazoa > Mollusca > Gastropoda > Lepetellida > Lepetodrilidae > Lepetodrilus > Lepetodrilus schrolli. The sequence continues at coordinate 11,841 of JAUTBT010056583.1, read as the reverse complement.
ATAGTGTCTTATTTCTCTGTGGAATCGGGGTCACGTGATTAGAGAGATATTGAATCGTTTTCTCCGATTGGCTGATGAAATTGAAACCACTTCGTTAATGAGATATTATACCACCCCGAGGAAGTGTGATAGGCCGACATTATATTATCCACTGTCAAACTAACTGTGTAAAGAGCCGTTAAATCAAGCTTGGAATTCGGGTGTCTTCCGCGGACAACAAATGAACGTACCTTGGTTTGAGACTTGCACATGACGGCGTAATCCACGCGAAGAATCGGAACACAGGTGAGATAATTCATTAGTCAGTAATTAGTTGCATATATTTACCTTTTGGACATATTAAGTTATTTTAACTTCATCAAAACAATTAACAAATGTTGCGTGTTGGGCGAGTTCGTGTGTTGCAGTTAACGTGTTTGTACATACGTGTGCAGTATGTAAATTTGTACACTCTATTTTCAAGCTTGTAATCCGGTATAGGATGTACGGTATATGTTTTAGTAGGATATAATAGCATTCAATACAACTGACGATACCGTAAATGAAATTACTTTAAAGTTAGTCGACCATTGGTTGTATCTCTCGCAGATAGATATCCGATGCACGAATATTCTTCTCAACATTTCAGATTGACATTTAATACAATTTCTCTAATATAATAACTGCCATATTTGATGTTTTGATATAATAAATTCAAATAATCAAATGCTACAATTATCAAATTACATTAATAGCATATAATGAAAGCATTACTAGCATATAATGAACAAAGCATTACTATCTCTCGGATGTCGTGAATTAATATCACTTTCATGACCCGATACAATCATTCCGATGAGCTTAACGTGTACTGTCGAGTTGATTAATATAAATATTCCTTATACTGGCATAGTTTCAGCGTTTGAAGTGGGTTTTTAATCGAAATCCATGAAGATATTTCCCTTTTATTTGCAAGTTAATAGAATATGTTATCAACATAAATTATTCTGCACTATTTACTGCATGCATGCTCTGCCTAGGGCGGTTAAATACGTTTCCGCTTACTCATTGTTCTGGTATCAAATGTGCATAGTAAGTTAAACTATCAGTAGAGTATGACTATACATGCATGTGTATATACCGAGTACTTGTTTAACCACCAGTAGCAACCGTGGTTTTATATGTACTAGGTATTTGATATTGTGTTAGAGAACGAAACTCGGACGTATACATACGAATGTGTGTTCGTGTGACTAGTATGTCAAATTATGAACACAAGTTATCAACTGATATTGTTTAATATACAACCAAGAACATCCTGCAATTATTTAATTCAGTAATAATTTTACACGGAATTTATGATTGTAATGTTGACACTGACATGCTATAATTAGATACAAATTTCTGTTGTCCGTCTTTCAGCAATAATTGCTTTGTAATTATACCACTGAGATCGAACTATAGATCCCACGACAAACAGAGACATTCTGAAATAATGGGCGAATTATCGTTCTTTCTCTCATGCATTAAACACACAAATTCAATATACAAAACCGATATAAACATACCCCTCAGTATTGTCATTATATAGATATTGATATAAAAATTGACCAATTAGTATGTGAATTGATCCAATGAAGGTCCCTGGCAGAAAGAACTGTACGTAGAGTATATTGTTTCCATCGCAAATATCATGTATATTTGGAACTGCACTATGTATTATGCGGATATAATATATAATCAACAAAATTAATTAAGGGTCAGTAGCCTTTTTGGACATGCATTTAGTTTGCCTATATTATTTTTATTAACGAAGAATTTTCAAACGTCTACGAGCTCCAGATACTCTTCAAGAACTTGCAGACATACTGGCATCAGGTTCCTCGAGTTTGGTAGAATGCTTTCCCCAAAAATATCTGCCGACCCTTAATTAATTTTGTTGAGTATACTTTATATTTGGTCGATTCGGTATACATTTAATGCAAGAAGAATATAATAAGTAACAAACTTTACTGTAGTACGTAACATTCATTTCAAATTGTAACAATGTCTTCTTATTGATGCAGATTATTTAATATCGAGAAGTAAAAGAAAATATTCTATTTGTGAAATGGTCATACTATAGTGTGATTAAATCAAATCTGCCATATATATGAATAAAGAAATTATAAATTATGTTTTCTTTTTTTTTAGAAAATCGCAATGTCCATATTGAAGACTTTATATGATACGAGATTACATAATTTAAAACCATATCGGTGATCATCCACATTGTTCTTCATCTTGCATTATGATTCATGATACAGATTTGACTCATTAGACATCTCCATGCTATGTTTGCGATGTGTATGCATTCAATTACAATGATATTGCTACTGTATTCATATGAACGATGACCATATAAAATTCAACAATTTCAACATTGTATTGTTTTGTACAAAGATATTTGATGTAGAAAGCGTGATCCGTTTACCAGTGTTTTTTGCTATAAGTGCTATTATTAATTGCTATAAATACCAGAAATTTTTTTTGATTATTCATGCATAATATCTTTGAATATCGAGAAATGTTAATAATGCTACAGTGTCGACACGGGCAATATGATAACCGACCATTACAAACTTTACATTAAATTATATTAAAATTCACATGCATTCTCCCAAGGCATGTAATAAAGAGACATCGATATATCAAAGATGTAAAAGCACGTCAACATCTCGTATTCCCTGCGAATACCATGTCCTTCGGCGACAGCTACCGAATTGCCATGATTTCGACATTGGTGGAGCTATAGACGCCAACGGATTGGACATGCAATGGATCCCTGCCCTTAGGAAATTAGAACAATTCAGAAACGTCGGCACTTGCCTTTTCTTGATTATGTGAAACTAGTAGGCTGGCTTTTTATATCATGTTCAGTACTTTGTTTTGAAAGCTCTGACACATTGATTTAGATAAAATGATGAATGACACTTTGATAAATGACCTCATTCATTATTTGTTTCTTTTTGACAAATTCGTTTTGCAAGATTCTTGAACTCTAACATCGCATGGGAACATGAGCCAGAACAAAACATGATAGTTGACGATACTGAGGATTTTAATTTATTTCTCCACAACTACAACAAATGTAGCAACGGGAAGTGCTGAACTTCCCATGAACACTGTAAAACCTGTAAATGGATTCATATTAATGTAAATTATGATATTAAGACGCATAGGTGATATCACAGAACACAGATGTTCCTGTCTGTCACATGGATTTGTCATCAATGTCCAGTTCTGCATCCGTACTCGGTGCTTACAGAATGCGAGTTTCCTCCTGCCGTAAACTGAAAAACGATATGAAATCATCTTGAAAACGGCCGTCTATTAACTACTATATATTTCGAAGCTATCAAACTAATGTTATAATTCCATTAAGTATTTCGATACAATTTCGACCATTTCCCCCTTGCTACAGGGAATGAAAGATGGTAATGTAAGGTAGACAGCACAGAGATATATACTGTAAATCAGGAAATTAATGCGAGCAAGATATTAATGAGAAATATGCGATTGGCTTATGGCCGCATCTAATTCCTACGCATTATGGAAAATAATGAAAGGTACGTCCGGGAAAAAAACATGAATAGAGGTCGATCGCATTTAATTCTTGTCGCATTTATGTCCAAAAACTTGAGGTCGCATTAAATTAGTGACGCATTAATTTCCTGATTTACAGTATTCAGAATCTGTAGTAGAATAGAGATATATATTTCAAGATGTGACTTGGAACAAATATCAGAAGTTGGAATGGTGCTGCAAATAAAACATTCAACACATCCATCATGGTGTCCTCCATCGCCGGAAGTGCAAGAAACATCTGTTGAAATCCCCCTTCTACAATACACTCAACAAAATGTATTAAGGACTAGTAGACCTTTTGGATATAAATATAGCTTTATATTATTTTAACAACGAATAATTTACATATGTCTACAAGCTCCAAGAACTCTTCAAGAACGGGCAGACGCATTGTCCGAAGAAGAATGACACTAGATTCCTCAAGCCGTTCCGAAATGTGGTAGAAATATTGACATTAGTTGTATTCCATAAACCAATAAATATTAGCAAGTAATATGTTATCTCGATAAAATATTCATAAATATTACTTGACTAAATCAATATATTCAGCCATATTTCTCGCAGTTACGACACACCATGCACAGTATTTCTACGTCTTGATATAAAATAATGACCGACATGAGAGTAAAGTAGAGCTTTGCAATTCCGTACAAGCTGCTAACTCGTACACGTCTGGATAAACGAGTATTCTGATTTTCCCTATTAGTTTTTGCTTTACATGTACTTCCCTTTCACTGGTAAAAAGAACAATACATGTGCTAATCATACAGGTTGACCCAAGACGGTCATATATTAATAGACGATGATTGGTTTCTATTTCTAACACAACGTCATCGAGATCGGGTTTCTAAAAAAAAACTCTGTATAAGCTAACTTTATATTATTATTTCATTTGCCGCTATGTGTACGGAATACGACGGTGTCTGTGCGGAATTATCGAACTTGAGTTTTTAATTATATCTACTAAATAAGAATAATTTCATGTTTTATTCACTATATTACGATAAATGAATAATCCTGTAATACATTGTGCGACCTGTCAATGCTGTCGGACATTACCCGCGACATCAAGCGAGCAGATCTGCCAAAGATGTACGGAAATACAAGGCTCGACTCTACACCTTTCTATTGCGTTGTCACTTTTCAGTTCAATATGTGTACAGCCCTACATGTATTCTACTTGGGTTCATACTACAGAAGATTCTATACTAATAGGTGGCATTGGATGGGTCTGCCTTTCATGTCTGCAAGATACGCGCATGATTAGCTATGGGGAAGTTTCAGTGACTGAGTAGTGAAGTAGCTGTTTTACCAAACATTTGCCGACAATAAGGTGTGAAATTTTAATATAGATAACACATCTTGACAAAGGTTCTCAGAATGACCATATCGTCTAGCTGATTTACGCCAATTTGTATGCACGACGGAATTCAAAGTTACAATATGAATGCAATCAATTATGCATAGATTTTTCTTGTCTGATGAAAGAAATGTTACAGTTTACTGAATAAAATGGCAGTTTTTGTCATTGCAGACAATTTAAAGATTTGTTATTCAATTAACGCATGAATAGCCAGTTAAATTATATTTGCTTGACTATATTACTATCCCTGTTTCCATGCCAATACTATATTTATGTCCCACCAATATCTGATTCAAAGAAAGACGATAATTTTTCTTTGGAAATTTGACTATTCTAACATTATTATAGGTTAACTTATTAGTCTGTGATACATCAATATAAGGTAGTGAACTATTTAGTCTATGGACAATGTCTAAAAGTTGGTCGATCTACTCTGTCATTATAAGGGCAAACTGCGTTGATGACACAATTTCAGAGTCCTGGCCAGCAACAGTGCATTAACATTAGTTCACAATATTTGAATAACCCGGCATCTTTCTATTCCGTAAACCAGCGTGGTTATGGACCGGGTATCCTAAACTAGAAGTGCACCGGTGAGATTGGTTTATTTCGGACATTAGGTACTTGCATTTCGCAAACCAAACACAAAGTAAGAACAACAAGAATACCGTGTTAAACCGTACTTAGATTTATTCTGGCGGCTTATAAATTAACTCAGTGTAAGTGTAAGCAGATAGTTATCCAATGTCAAGGTATAAATAATAAAATATGAACCAATTCTAAGATCAAAACACGCGCTACGACCTGCGTTAAGGGAGCAGATTCACTTGTGTAAACACGTGTTTCACTTGACTGATTGTGCTTGTCGGGAAGTATGGACAATGATTTCGGGTACTCGGAACTTTGAAATCCCTGGCTTTTCGGAAATCCGGTACTATGTAAAATAGCCCGTGGGCTGAGAGGGTCTACCGTGCACCCCCCACCAGAACCTTCAAAAGTGTTATCATTTTGTTCAAGGGACACCCCCCACCACCCCCACCACCCCCACCCCCCTCATTGATAATTTATATATTACCAAGAAAACGGTTGGGTTGCACTATGCATTTCCGCCGTTTTTCAACATGGCCGCCGAAATCAAAATGGCTGCATACATTATTTGAGCCACTTGATGTATAACTAATCCTAATTAATTGTTTTACCCATAAAATGTGGATCTAGACATTATACTTAGCTTGTATGAGTCTTACAAGCTGATATGTGAGAAAGCCAATTTCAGTTGGCAGTAATGTTGGAAAATGGCGGAAATGCATTGTGCAACCCAACATTTTCTTGGTAACATGTACATTATCAATGAGGGGGGTGTCCCCCTGAACAAAATTATACCACTCTTGGAGGTTCTGGTTGGGGGTGCACGGTAGACCCTCCCAGCCCACGGATTAAAATAAGTTTATCGGGAAACCGGGCTGACACCATCGGTGTTACTAAAATGGACGGGATGCGTTAGTCACTACTAATTAGCATTGAGTAAATTTTTATGAAAACAGTGACTGCCATTTAATTGGCTGTCGCGATCGAATGTCTCAGGAAATACACACAGTGGATCAATGAGATGATGCCTACTCTACATGCATACTCAATAACATGCGTTGTCTCATCTTTGAGTTAAATGTCTCAGAGTACAGCCTACATTTAAATATGCACAGGTAGGTCTATGTTTCATATAGTGCTAGTGCTGATAAACTCTTGATAATCTGAGTAATCCGGCACTCTGTTAAATCCGGTATAGTATATTGGTCCCAACGGGTGCCGGTTTATACAGAGTACACTGTAATAGCCGAAAGATTCACGTTTATGGTCTACATTTACGATTATGCTGCTGTTTGTACGATACATCAATACGTTTAGGATTTAGCAACTTATATTGGAATGTCCGCCTATATCTTATACGATATTCATGAACCTTATCTATCTTATTAATGTACTTTTTAGTTTCTATGGCTCCCTAATGTCATGTATTACTCATTCAAATAGCTTATATCAATTGCCATCACGACATTTAACGTTATATATTGCCAAATTATTAAACGTGTTTTTGTGATTCCTCCCGCGATAGTCGAGTGATCTTCCCGGCAAAGCATTATCTCACTGGCGGCGTCTTTACAGACGAAATCATTTGATAAATATATCTAGTAAAAAAAGTATACAGTAATAATTCACCTTAGATCCTCTTTGTATATAATATATTAATAAGAAGTTTTTGTATTGAGGCTATTACTTAACATATCTGACATGACTATAATTTGCATAGACATGAATAATTACATACATTATTTGTACAATGTCCTGCAATTACCAACAAAGAAACAATGCTTCACTAACCTGTTCAGCTTCTTGTTACCACCTATTAATTATATAAAATGTAATATATTAATGTTATGTGTCGTTTTGTTCAAATGCAATAATGTGAGTCGTTTACTCGTTTTAGCCATATTGAAAATACATTGTGTCATACACACACACGCACGCACGCACGCACGCACACGCAGACCCACACGCGCGCACACACATTGACCGTACAATTTCATTGTTTCTATTTTTTAAATAAAATGAAAGTGTATTTGCTTGCTAGATTTGGCTTCTAATTTGTATTAGTATTTGATGTGCTTATTGAATGATTTAATAACAATTCGGTTTACGTCGTATTATTTGAATGTGCATGGCGAATAGTTCTCCTTCCTGCGTCGTAATTCGCATGTGTATTATTGCTGCGGTGACATCTAATACAATATGTATGTTGACATTTAGCGACACTACCACTCGGCCATTTATTTCGACATGTCATTTATCCTTAGCAGTCTCGGATTCCTCTGTGCGTGTTTAGATGGAATTAGAGTCATCTAACACAATCCTTAAAGTAATAGTCTACTCGTCCAATGCTAGATCTAACGGTTAGATGTGGATGAATTACAGTTTTAAGTTACCCATTTGTTCCCCGATGCGAGATACGAGATGATATGCCGTTAATGAATCATTAATGTTAATTTGGAATAAAACGTCTCAATACTATGACCGATCAGTTTTGTTGTCATCTACACTGTGCAGGGAATTTCACATTGCTTGAGTTATAAGTTGCATGCAAAAATAATGACATGCGAGAAACAATGTCCTGTTTATTATATATTTTCTGTTTATTAGATATTTTCTGTTTATTATAAATGTTCTGTTTATTATATATGTTCTGTTTATTAGATATTTTCCGTTGGACTACGCCAGCTAACGACGACACTCTCTGTCAGTGAAATCCAAGTGATTTGGAACCAACTCGACTGAATATGACTTCCCATCAAAATAAGGTCCAGCACACTGCCAAACAAATGGGAGAAGATCTTGTGGGTACCGTGATGTTGTTAGATGTGCCCATAGTGTGCATGTACATCGACAACCAGGAAAGGTTGTGTCTGGCTCAGATCTCCAACACCATCCTTAGGGACTTCAGCTACAACGAGATCCACAACCGCCGTGTGGCGCTTGGTATCACCTGTATGCAGTGTTCCCCCTCACAGCTGGAGGTGCTCAGACGATCAGGAGCTATGCCTGTGTCCTCCAGACGATGTGGACTGATCACCAAGAGAGAGGCGGAGAGACTCGTGAAGTCCTTCATAGAAGAAATCCCGCCGCCAAGACTTCCCGAAGACTTCGCCTTCAAAGTGAGTCATGCCTGTGGCTGGGGATGTAAAGGTATGTTCATGCCATCTCGCTACAACAGCTCCAGGGCTAAGTGCATCAAGTGTTTCAATTGCGATTCTTACTTCTCGCCGAATAAGTTTATCTTCCATTACCACAAGCTGGCCGGGGGAGAGTATAAACATCCAGATGCTGCCAATTTCAATTCCTGGCGCCGCCATCTTGTTTTAGCGGACGCTAATTCATCAGAAACGTTGCTGCACGCCTGGGAAGACGTCAAGGCGATGTTTAACGGAGGCTGTCGTAAGAGGTTCTCCAGTGGGCATCGCTCGTCCTCATACATGCCTCGGGTAGATGTCAGTGATGCAGCCATACATCCTCGCTTCGCGAGGCCCAGTGAAACCCCTTTTGGTATTGCCGGATACGGTGCGTTCTACCCTCCGACCAACAGAACGCATGTCGCCTTTCCAGCGCCAATGTTCGGGAGAATTACCTCATACGGGGACTATCTGAGGTCACTGAGTCTCCCTTACAACAATCCATGGCCTGGAAAGCTTGACTTCTCACAATCTCTCAGTATGTCCCCACAAGCCGGCAAAGCTGATCAATCTGGAATGCCAGGGCAGGTTTGTCTCCCCTTGAATGTTCCTTATCCTAGAAGAGTTTGGCCCGAGTCTACTCTCGTCCCCAATGCATCGGTTCTTCATCCCAGTTTATCGATGCCGTCTTCGATGCCGTTGGCCTCGTCACAATCATGTTTCCCTGAAAAGATGGAATTGTCATCTCGGGAAAGTCATGTTCAGTCCACTTCTGGCAAGATGGTAGAGTTGGGCGAGGTGGAGGATCCCAGCCAAAAGAGATCGCGGTCATCTATCCCGGAACCTGACAGCAGCATCGACGTCGAGAAGAACGATGTGGACGACGAAAATATCGAGAACGGGAGTTGCAATATTACTGAATGGAAAGATAATAGTGATTCCACTGAGACTACAGAAAACAAAGTAAGTCGACGATTATTTTGGAAAAGTAAAATGTTTAATAGCGTTAATATATAAATCATACTGGATTATTGTTAACTTAAGGATAGGATAAGCACCATACATTAAGTTATTAAACGTATATGGTACTGTTGCACTTGTATTATCGTAACGATATCATTGAATACATTCATATGCCATTATATTATACTAGTATCTGGTATCTGGACACGGGATAATTCATATTAATTGTATCCCGTTACTTCACTACATTGCATTCAGTGTAATTTAACATGCTTCATATTCAGTGATATTAATACAATGGAAATCCCTTTCCGAAAATAGTCTAAAATTCATTCGTTATCTCTCTAATAATGAGACATATGTCTACTACTAATTGTAGAATATTGTTCCTGTTTATTATCGGAAAGGTTATGCAGCCTCTAGAGAAATACTAGTAGTGGCCATTTCCATTTGATATAGTTATACTTCAGTGGATTTTGTAAATAATTGTTTTCTGTCTTTCTAAGTGTTGATTGACAAGTTGTTATTGTCATGCCTGTCGTTATTTTATCTTGTATTTAATTGCAGATCGAAAGCTATTCTCTACATGCCAAATTTCAAAATGAAGCGAAAACAGGTAGTTATCTACGCAAACATAAACGCTGTATTTTTAATATTATAATGTCATACTTGTGGAATAGCAGTAATGTTGTTATTAATATACTGTATTTGTATTATATAATACCAACATTAACCTGTGTAGATTTACGAGGACACTCCTTTGTAGAATATTAAAATTTCATTATAAACATTTATACATTCCTCCATATCAATTGGAGTGTGTAAAACGCTCACTTCGTAAGAGCTCATCGATCACGTCTACTATATAATTGAGATAAAAATACAACAAAATACATCTTCCACGGTGAATTAAATAGTTCAGCAATAATTTGCTAGAGGCATAAATATGTAAAGAAACTGAAACAAAATAGTGTAAGAATACCGCCGACTTGCATAGGTCCGCAGCTATATGTATCGATGTTCTTGTCGCTGGTAGGTCAACCGTTAAAGACAGTGACACTTACGAAGTTTAGAGAATAGGCCAAATTGTGAGAAGACAATGTCTGAGATAAATCATCGAATAGTCTCCACAGTTCTCCTTCACTATGCGTATGTCATATGCCATTCCAGGCACTAACTGATGCGTTTTTTTCAGACGATACATTGACATATGATAGCTCACTGGGGGAGTTGTTTGATATGAAGACCCTGGACGCAATGCCAATAGGTACACGCATGTTGTAGTATCGAGTCAGATTTACAAGTTTATATTCTAAAGACCATTAATTGCAATGCATAATGCATACTACTTATTACATATTATTTTACCAGATATATACATATACAACTTCCCGTTATTATAATAAAATTTTATATGTTAAAATTTCATGATAAAATACAATTTTTACTGTAAAGTAAAAAGAAATGCTGTTAATATGATTGCAAAGAAGACTTGTATTATTGATATCATTAACAAACTACTATATGGAAGTGTTTATTATTTATCTCCAGACACATTACGTGACGTGGTTTCCAGGGCAATAACACAGAGGAAGCATGCTGAGAAAGATCATGAAAAGATAAGAAGTATGTGTAAAATTTAGTATTAGCATGCATGGATTATGTTCTTGTAATTATTGTAACTATTACTAGCAGCAGTAAAACATTTCAGATATTCGCGTAATTCCTCTACCGTAATTCCTTGTACGCAAACCAACCCATCATCAGTAACATGTCCCTTCCGATTAAAAGACTAAAAAAACTACCTTACCTGCTAACATATTAAGTTGTGTGACTACAGACATGCTGCGATTGCGAGCTCTCAAGGAGTTGGAAGTTCGAGAAGACTTTGCCCGCCAGTTCTGCTCCATTAAAGGTAATACCATACTGGAGACGCGGCTACCGTATGCGTAGTGTATGTAGAATAACACTCTGGACCTGTGTTTAGAAGATGAAATACTAGTACCTCATTATGCAAGGAGGGGCGGGTGGTAGTGCAGTGGTAGAACAGTTAGACTTCGGAGCCAAGGTTCTAGGTTCAAATCCCGCCCCGGGGGCCCGGCATCAATGACAATGTTCGCGAAAGTTACCTTTCTGACGCGATATTGATAGGATGCGATGTCTGTAGAGTGGTAATGCAGTTATCAT
>JAUTBT010056572.1:0-15227 GCA_032361225.1 Lepetodrilus schrolli | reverse complement strand
CCTTGCTCTACATGTCCTACCAGTACTGTCCTAGCTCTAGATGTCCTACCAGTACTGTCCTAGCTCTAGATGTCCTAGCTCTACATGTCCTACCAGTACTTTCCTAGCTCTACATGTCCTACCAGTACTGTCCTAGCTCTACATGTCCTACCAGTACTGTCCTTGCTCTACATGTCCTACCAGTACTGTCCTAGCTCTAGATGTCCTACCAGTACTGTCCTAGCTCTAGATGTCCTACCAGTACTGTCCTAGTTCTACATGTCCTACCAGTACTGTCCTAGCTCTACATGTCCTACCAGTGCTGTCCTAGCTCTACATGTGCTTTCTTCCAGCTGATCAACAGTAAGTGGGCCAGTGAGCTGAGTCATGTCCACGAGACACAGAAGAGAGAGTACAGAGAGTGGGTGATGAAGGTCCATGAAGACACCACCTCCAACACTGGGGCCCCTGCATATGTGTAAGTAATCACTGGTAATACAGTCAGCCATCAGGTTTCCTGGCAGCTCTGTGTATGAGTTGTTTCTGTGTTGCTGCAGTCAGTGACTGTGACTGTGTATGTCTGTTTTTGCAGTCAGAGACTGAGGAATATGTCGGTGACTCTGCCAGATGCGGAGGAGGAGGAGAGACAAGCTCCGTCGACCAGACTGGAAGAATCCTTCACCATACACCTCGGTGAGTCCACCCAGACGGCTGCTGCTTCATCAATGTACAGGTGCTAATATCAAGAATTTAGTGCATTTCTTCATGATAGCCAATGATTTGTCAAGAAAATTGCAGAAGATATTTTTCCCTATCCAAAGTCACTGAGACTTGATACACACTCGACAGACACTTCAAATGGTATCCCTCCTGGTGGTTTACCACCTGACAGAAGCCTCAGAATGTACCACCGACATGTTTAACACTTGTATCTCTCCAGGTGCTCAGATGAAGACCACTCACAATCTGCGTCTGCTCTGCACAGATGTCCTTGACCTTTGTCGGCACAAACCACACACTGTCGGGTGAGCGTTTACTGTTTGTCATGTTATACCATGTGTTGATATTGTGTCCTACCTTGGACTGATGTTCCTATGTGTTACAGCGATGTAATGATTCCTGTGTTACTATGTGTTACTCTGTGTTACTATGTGTCCCAGTGGTGTGATGATCCCTGTGTTACTCTGTGTTACTATGTGTTACTATGTGTCCCAGTGGTGTGATGATCCCGGAGCCCCAGAGACTGCAGACAGCCATGTCTCTCTACTCGGACTCGTTGTGTGCTCTCATCCTGCTGGTGGACAACAGACTCAACTCATACACCGGCATCAAGCGAGGTACGTTAGGCCGAAGGTCAACACTATAAACAGATATCCTACTGCATTCTGATGTATCATAACCGTGGAACCCCCCGAACTGTAGAAAGTGGGCCCTCTCTTCATACATCCCTGTATTGGAATATCATTGAATTTACAGACAAGAAAATGTGTGACATTAAGTGTACACAGAAATGACACTGAAACTGTACAGAAGAACAAAGTAAATCTAAGCATGTAACACTGTAACATAGTACTGTTGGCTAATACTTGTAGTATTTACATTTTAGTGATGCTGTCAACTTTTACTTGCTTGTTCAGTCTCTACAAATTGGCTGTGACTTCATTATGTAGATGAATACTAGTAACTGAAACTGATGGGTTTATTTTCTTCAGTTTTTTTGTGACACACCAAACTTCAAATACAAGACATGGAGTTGCCATGGATACTCAGATTGTATGTTTGAGGCAGGCGATATTTATTGTTGCCAAGTCAACTACGAAGCTCAAACATGTTGTATTGTTGTAGATGATCCATAAATTGTTAGTATATAACCCAGTCATAATTGTTTATGTGATGGAACACATCTATACATCAGATTATGTGATGGAACACATCTATACATCAGATTATGTGATGGAACACATCTTTACATCAGATTTTGCACGAGTGTGTGAGCAGTCTACAGACTTTCACTTCCCCAACATGGAGCACCAGCTGATGGTCATAGAGCAGGAAGTGACGAAGGCCAACGAGATTCGTGCCATGAAGAAACTTGGGGAGGAAGGCGACCGTGTCAGTATCAAGAGTTCTGGCAGCAGCTCCAGTGATGGCCAGGTGGGTGAGATGTGAGCAGGTGTGTGAGATGAGGATAGGTGGGTGATGCAAGGACAGGTGGGTGATATTAGGACAGGTGGGTGAGATGAGAGCAGGTGGGTGAGATGAGGTACAGGTGGGTGAGATGAGGTACAGGTGGGTGATATGAGGACATGTGGGTGAGATGAGGTACAGGTGGGTGAGATGAGGACATGTGGGTGAGATGAGGTACAGGTGGGTGATATGAGGACATGTGGGTGAGATGAGGTACAGGTGGGTGAGATGAGGTACAGGTGGGTGAGATGAGGTACAGGTGGGTGATATGAGAACATGTGGGTGGGATGAGGACAGGTGGGTGATGTAAGGACAGACAGGTGGGTGACAGGCAGATAGGTTGGTGATACGAGGACAGGTAGGTGGGTGATATGTAGACGTGCTTGGGTGAGATAAAGGTAGGTGGGTGAGATGAGAATGGGTGGGTGAGATAAGGGTGAGTTGTGGGCTATGTTCCAGTGGTGGGGCGTGTTGAAGGACAGCTAGCCACACCACCCCATGCTCTACAGTAAAGGAATATGATTGTCATTGTTCCAGGACAAGAACCTCGGGAACAGGCTGCAGATCGGGGACTTCTACATGACGACACATTCAAACCTATCCGAGATACACACAGTCTTCCACCTGGTATGTGACGACAGTCTCCGGTCTGGTGACATCAGCTCCAGACATCCAGCCATCCTCAGCATCCGCAACATCATCAAACTGTGCTTCCGTTACAACATCCACACATTGACACTCCCACTGCTCCTGGCTCACGAGATGTCAGAGGTGAGAGGTCGCCGAGCAGGTCATGTCAGAAGTCATACTGCAAAACGGTTTTATTTAACGGCTTGCAATTTACATTATTTTGTAAAATATTAAAGAAAAAAACATTCACGATTGTAAAATTCACGTTGTCCAAATATGTAAAATGTTCACCAACCTCGGTTCCTACAATGATCAGATTAGTGCCAATTAGAAGTACTAGTATTATTTATTACTGAAGAACTTATAAATAAATGTGTTGATTGCATTAAAAAAAAATAGAAATATTCATATTCCTGATTTTAGTCTAATTAGTAGTTGACCGGCTTTTACTTGAAACGGAAGTGACTTCATAACGGTAAATTTGCCATTTCAATGCATTTGCTGACTATATTATCGTTTCCAAATCCAAATGACCATGATTAAATGATACCACAATTTAGAGTATTGTTAACTACAACCTGGAACCTTTGGCTCCGATGTCCAACGTTCTACCACTGCGCTGCAACAAGCCATTCGCATTCATTGCAACACTACACAGTAGCCATGACATATGTTCCCATTTCCTGCAGGAAATGACCGTACAGTGGTGTATGAAGCGTGCAGAGCTGCTGTTTAAGTGTGTGAAGGGCTTCATGATAGAGATGGCCACCTACAGCAGTCAACAGTCTCGCACCATACAGTTCCTTGTTCCCACGGTAACCTGACAGATCGAGGAGCTCGCAAATATTTTCTTTTTCAGTGGAGAGATATTTTGGCATAATTTAAGTAAATATGTTTGATTACTGATTAATTAATGAGGGCAGATGAAACTATCAATGTTTTAAAGAGTTATCTTTAACTATAATGTTGGAGTGAAACTCATTTGAAATTTATAGTATAGGAAGTGTCCATAAAATGTCTCTTTTCCTCCAGTGTCATGACTTGCACTGCAGCAATAACGTAGTTTTGTGTTCTCATTATAGGGCTTGTCAGAGGAGATGTTCGCTAACATCAGCAGTTTACTACCCAGTATATTCCGCCTCTCCAACCCTCTCATTGTCAAGTCTGTGTTTCACGATGGCCAGGTCAAAGCAAGATCGAACTGAGGTCGTCAAGGTCAAGTTACCATGCTGTGATATCCATTCCTCCGATATGAACGTGATGTAACATGTGCAATACCTACTTATATCTAGCTATGTCCTCTAGGACCCGGCTTCACAAAGCTGTCCTAAGTACTTAGAATGTCACATGTGCCAGTGAAATAAAGATATGCCGATGCACAATTATATGCTGTTGACCAATTTACTTGTGAAGTAGGCCTCTACAAGTACAAACTTGTTTACTGATCATAAATATGTTATCCTGTTCCCGTTTTACTAGTGATGAGATCCTTGTAAAACTGGGGCACGTATTTGTTTTATGTATGTTATCTTGCAGCCTGTGTCGACTGTAAGGGGAATATTTTACGACTACGTTCATAAACTTGGATATACTGCTATGGAAGCCAAGTGAGCAATGCTTGAAAATAAATGTCAATAAAATCCATGTCTTATTTTGAAATATACAACCTACATGTTAAATGCATACTATCACAGACTTTTGACCAAATACGAGTTGGAAATGCAAAGTACTAGTATATTCAATTAGCGTATGTATCATCGCATTTGTATCGCAAAAATGCCTTCCATGTATCTACGGCACAGGGAAATGCCTTTCAAAATCGCTACACCAAATAATGCAAATGTATATCTTCACTGCGAGGATCTTCTCGCAGACGTTGAACAGCAATTCAGTCGCACGCACTGCTGATGAGCTCGACGTATATACACTTTGTGCGTAGCTATTAAATATGAAAATATTGAAAACCAGTGGGACATGCTGAAAATGTAGCTAGTTGCCCAATATTCTTGTGTAGACACATCAAATGTACATACTTTCAGATAAAAATACTTTTACCATGAAATATGTAAACAAACCTGTGCTATTATGCCTTTAAGTTGAATATAATGTCATCAAACAAGCTAGATGCTTGCCCTCCATCAAAGACTAATGTCTAGCTTGTTATAAAGATGCATTCTCATAGAGCTAGTTGTAGAAAATCTATTACTGAAAACATGTCTTAATTCAGTCATTTATAAAGCCAGACAAACTGGAGCTTGTTCCAATGTATGCAATTAGTGGTGTACATGGCAGGGGTGGATAAAAGGGACAAATGTCAGCATTATCAAGATGGGAAACGAGTCGTCGCCCACATTTATCGACATGCATGTCGAAGCTTCAGCTTAATCTTCCACGACATGAAATCACGTTATTATTTTTTTTTATTCTGCTTTAGAATGTGTTTACAGAACTATAAAGCATCTGTAGCTAATACTGCATCTGTAGCTAATACTGCATCACAGATCGACCACCATTAGTAGCTGCCATGTTTAATTAACCATACATAGTTCATTTAGTAGTTAACCACTGCAACTTAATTTTACCACAAAATTTGTGAACCATAATTTGAATGCTACTTGGGTTTGTTCAGGCTACTTTTCTACCAAGTAGTGGTTGGCTGAACGGGTTAATAAGAAAGCAGCAGGAAATCAGTTTGTGCATGTGTCTAGGTCCATTCGCTTCATGCTTGGAGTTTTCCTACATTTTTTCTACGCAGCACTACAGGGTCTAGACCCATATGAAAGTAGTACTACGTATGCTGTATTTCATTATTACAAATGTTCTGCATTATGGACTGCTCCTGTTGAAGGCACTTTACTGCCAGACAATGATTGTTCACAGATCTGTTTGGAGGTGGTGGTTTAGGACTTATGATTATTTCACTAACATCACTGCGTGCTTGTACTAGACTGCCATTCCACTGGCTGGTGGTACTAGCTCACTAAAATGTCCTGCAGCAATTGGAACATCAGACACATTAACGAGTCCCAAGCCTGCCAGTGCTTGTGTGGACAGCAAGGATTGTCCGCCTGCCCGGGACAGGTAATATCCAGTGAGTGAATCGATGTTTTACTTCACAGCGGGAATCTTTCACCCACAATATCCACAGGCAGACTTGTGAAATAGCCCAGATTGACAAGCTCTTAACTTAAGTAGTTTCATTTCCAATATTTCAGACAATGAAAACAAGACCAGGACAGTGATAACGAGAACAGGAATTTTCCTTTACAGTTTTATCCTAGTTCGTCTCAATTCACAATTATACAAAAAAAATATGAGCACATGTTAATTTATAGATGAACAATGCACAGAGGATTGACAGGTCAAATATCATTAAATAATTAAATAATTCTAAAATGTATTATGACTTGGTTTAAATACTTGAGACTTCAACCGGCACAAGAAATTGAACATGTGTGAATGAATGCACAAAGAGACAAGAAAATGTACACTTCACTACCTCTCCTGGCATTGCTATATATATATGATATGTACATTTGTAGCCATGGAATATGGAACAACCAAATGAAACATAAATTGTCAAAAAATATGATCTCAATATTTGTCTACAATAAGTTTAACAAAGAAAAGTATCAGAAATATCCTCTAAGCTTAAGTATAAAGATCTATAGTTCATAGAAGAAACCATTTTTGTTAGGAACGTTCCTACTGCAACTATGCTACCCATTCAGACACACTGTGCCACTCTTGCAAACCTCGCACCAATGAAAAGTTCTGTAGTCTTGTATATTGCCTCACTAACAGCCATTAAAAGGGTCACTTTCCATACACAAAATAAATGCATATGCATATGCTCTGTGCAGAAAATAGCACAGACGTGAAGAAGTTGATGATGATGATGGATGACGATGATGATGATATGGAAACTAGCTAACGTGAGGAGGCATCCCACACGCAACTGAGATTGTAAAGTTCCTAAGATGCACACAAATTAGAGCTCGTCATGCTGGTCCTCTTCTCCTTCCTCTTCTCCTTCCTCCTCTTCACCCTCCTGGAAAAAAAAACACAGAAATACTTTCAAGAACCCGTAAACAACAGATACATTCTTCAGAAAAACAGCCGACATTCAAAAAGGATAATTTTTGTTTTGGAATCAATTGGGATGTTCCACTTTCAAGATTATTTCACTACAGCTTGTCAAGACTATGGTAAAAGGAAACCTGTAACATGGGACCGAGTGTTGTAATAAACCTGCGAGAATCAGTTAGTTAGAACGGACCAAGGCCGATGGTGATAGCTGCTGTGTGCAGATGGTACATTTATTTTGATATTGCAAAATAAGGAGACATACAGGAAATTTCTAAACATTTGTGAACATATCTCATGTGCGGCCACGCACAAACACATGCACAAGTCGCGCACACATACACGCACACACACTTTCTCAACGTACCTCTTCAGTACTAGCGCCTGCGCCTTCCTTGCCGTTGCTGTCCATAAATTTAATAAAAGCGTCTAACGTCCTCTCACCGTTGTAGTCAACAATCTGTAAACAGAACATATACAGCCACATTAATACCAGTTTCATTGGCTACAAAGAATTAGACAATTATAATTAACACCATTTCTTCCTGCACATGTTAATTCAAGTTGTCGTGTCAGTATAAGATAACAGTGTCTTGTCAGTATAAGATGAGAGTGACAACATACCTCATCACTGCCAGCAGGGAAATACTTCAATGTCGGGAAGCTCTGGACTTTAACGTCTTCCAGTTCATTGCCAGTGGCGTCCAGCTTAGCAATCACTATTTTGTCGTTGTCCTTGTACTTCTCTCCCAGCTCGTCCCAGATAGGAGCCAGCTGTTTGCAGTGTCCACACCAAGGTGCATCTATCAGGAACACAAAATACAAAGTTAGTTTTTCAGGTATTCCTTGTGCATGGAGGCTAGCACGTCAAAAATACACATTATTATTATTATTATTCTGATCGGATCTGAACATGAACCTTCAATCTGTAGTGTGACATACCATTGTATGACAACTACAACTTGTACTGTAATGTCCGATTAACTAGGTTCAATGCAATTTATACATACTAAACTAGGGTTGTCCCATTGTTTCAAAAAAATATTCCAATAATACGTGTACGTGCATTTCAAACATGTGTTGCATTGCACAGTTTTACTTACAAAATTCAACGAAGACGGCCTTATCTGTGTTACGGGCAACTTCCTGGAAGTTCTTGCCAACGAGAACTTTGACTGGTTTAGCATCCCAATCCTCGGGGACCTCTTCTGTCATCAGGTGAGCCTGAAAGATCACAATCATGTCAGTAACTGATCTTAGTAACTAATGTCAGTAACCAATGTCATTAACTATTGTCAGTAACTAATGTCGGTAATCTGCAACCACTTTGGGCCATTAAAAAAAATGTTCTGCTTTATGTCGCTGCTGTAATATTTCAGATGACTTTTGGTTGGTACTGACAAACAAAGAATGCAAACTGCACTGACAGTATAAACAGTGCATTCCATCAAGATGACATCAGAAAGGTAAAACTTCCACAGACAGGATGCTGGGACCATGGGGTGGTTTCGATCGCAAGGAAAACAAAATATGTACATTTCATAAATAATTACCTTCAACTTTCCGTCAACAAAGCTCTGGACAAAAGCACGGACGGACTCCTCCGTGATGTCTGTGGTCTCTGGCTTGTACTTGACCATGTCCTCTTTCAGAGAGATGAGTCGGACGGCTGGAGTCTCCTCCTTCTTTAGACCGAAGAACTCCAGGATGCGAGCGTTATCTTCACTGACGGTGTCAATAGTGATGAAGAGAACCTAAACCCAGACACGCACGATGAACATTGCAGGGACCTGGCAACTCAATGCTGCTTGTACTCCTTTCCTCAAGTTATACTCCTTCCCACAGGTCTTACTCCATAACCCTTTAATGGCAAATTGATAATTCCACTTCAACAGCTTGATCTATTTAGAGATACAGTAACACAGATGCCGATATACAGTGACGATGCATTTGACTGTTTTAGATCAAATGTATAATTTCTTCAGACTTGATGTCAAGATTGAAAATATTACTAGAAGATAGGTCATCATAGAAACGTCAGGTTGTGATAAGCTCAGCTAGCATCTTGCAACAACTGGACTCTGGCTACAGATGTAATCATCATTGAGCGAATATATAAGCTTCCTGTATTTTGTCGACCCTCACCTTTCCTTTGAAGTCCTTGGCGATGGTACGGAAGATCTCGGCCTTCTCTTCGAATCCCTCGCCCTTGTCCATGAACAACAGCAAGTGATTCTTCACCTCGCCACCAAAAATCTTCTGGGCAGACTGCAAACGTCGAAAACTACAGATTAGTTTGCTTTCAATAACATTGTGGAACATACATCTCATCTTTAAATGATGAATCACTATGCTGCAGTCAAAACAGCATACGTCCTCTATCCCAATAAATTGCCCAAGATATCCTTTAGGATTAGTAGAACATTTGGTTTTCATCTGCTTATTATTATTATCAGTACTAGTGCTCAAATGTTGAACAAAACAAAACTACAGTTGATGATAAACCATCGCAAGACAAGTGGTGGACACAATCCTCATCTATTAATAGGTTTATCATTTATATCTTTTTTGATCAGACCCCAGATATTTATAGACAGAAATTATTTTAGTAAATCTATCTGGGAACCGAGTGTCTAGTAAAGGTGAAAGGTCAATGATTTCTTTACGTCTTGAGTGAACTCGACGACAAGGGGCAGGCTGTTTTCTTGTATAAATTTGATGATGTCTTCACTCTTGAAGTCTCCCTCAAACACATTCTTCCCTTCGTCAAACTGAAAAAGAAATCGGTAGACATGAACAACATTTGAAATTTAACTCAAGTTACATTCAAACTTGAAGTGAAACAAAAACAATATTGACAATCAGATGACAATGACAACAAAAATGGCGTCCACGACCAACCACAACGCACCTTCTTGAACAGAACGATGGTGTCCTTGTCAACTTTGTTATGCTTGAAGACATCGTCATCAGCGGTGATACCAAATCGGACATCGTCAATTCCGGCAGCTGCTTCAAGGAATTGCTTAGCTGCTTCGGACTCATCATTCTGGAAATCAATCAATCGGCATTCAGACGAAGTTTGTATTGAATGTAAAGAATCAATTGAAGACTGATAATTTCATGAATAAGAACCGGTAACAGCAACAACAGATGGTGTACAGCGTGTATATTACCTCTGTAGATGGTGTACAGTGTGTATAGATGGTTTACAGCGTGTATATTACCTCTGTAGATGGTGTACAGTGTGTATAGATGGTTTACAGCGTGTATAGATGGTGTACAGCGTGTATATTACCTCTGTAGATGGTGTACAGCGTGTATATTACCTCTGTAGATGGTATACAGTGTGTATAGATGGTGTACAGTGTGTATAGATGGTGTACAGTGTGTATAGATGGTGTACAGCGTGTATATTACCTCAATGTTACTCGCCGACATACGTTCTTAGTAGGGTATTCTATCATTATTACTTTTTGTGCACAGTGGATGTGTGGTTTAAGACTCGCACACAGTCTTGTTGCTAACTTGAAATGTTTAACGGTAATCAATGTGTCATTATAAAAATGAGTAAACACCTTGAAGAAACCAACGACTGCAACATTATCTGCCTCGATGAATTCTGTTGCTGCGTCCGTCGACTCGAGCTTCGTAGCTGGAGGTCCAGTCTTCTTCTTCAGCCAGTTGACGATTTCTGGTGCTGTTCGGCCACCTACACAGGAAGCAGAAAAAAAAAAAATTATCAAATTATAAAACAGAGGTAATGCATTTGGGGTTATAGCCGTTTTCAAGATTATTTTGCTGATAACATGACCTGTCAGTTTATGATCAATGTGCAACAATTGTAAATACCGAAGAAACGTCTACCACAATAAGTATTCAACTTGGAAATAAGCAAGCTGCAAAGATCAGACATGCTCTCTAAGTAGCTGGTAGAACTAGAAGTGCTTACCGCCATATTCAGTGGCTTTTCCTTTGCGCATAAATTTGATTGTTGGGTAACCCCTGACTTCAAATTTTTCTGCTATTTTTGTCTCGACCGTAGCATCGACCATTCCAAGCTTGATGTTCGATCCGTCTTCCTTCAGTGTTTTTGCAGCTGCCGAATATTCAGGTGCAAGGGCTTTGCAGTGTCCGCACCACGGAGCATCTGGAACGTAGAGCGTCACAGTAACAGTTGAGATAGAGCTGAAGCAGTATCTACATATCTAGAGTAACAGTCTAGGTAGACCTAGAGATTTATCTACACATTTGGTTTAACAAAATAGGTAGAGCTACATCTTTATCAGATTATCTACCCATTTTTGTAACATTAGGAATTAATTATTGCTTTACGTTGCAGCAGGAATATTTCACCCATAGGCGACGACTGTAAGATTAGGAAGCAAAAGGTCCAATGAAATAAAGACAAATTCTCTATACCATTATTGAACAGATCGAGATTAAATAATAGACCAATTAAAAAAAGAAATTGACAAACTTTCATTGGCATAATCATCATTACTTTTGTACTGCCAACAATATTTTCAGTATCAATAGTTCACTCGTAACACGGTTTGTTAGTTAACCAATAAAAAAAAATCTTCCAAAATGTTCATTGCAAAATATAGCATCATGCTCCAATGGCAGTATTTCAGATAAAGTAGCATGCGATACATGTTCATAAATTATTCATAAATTACTATACAAAGTCATTCATACAAAACATTGGAATACATGCTGGTCACATCACTGTGTTCTTAGTTTTCCTGACAAATTATTCACTAAAATACCAAAATGTCGATCAATAACAAATTTCTGCAGCTGGTTGATAAACGTAATTTGTAATAAACATGATTCAACCATTACATAGGTATTAGGTCAGCTGTTATGAAGATTCAATCTTTGTAACCTCTTCTGACCACGATGAATCACAATTACGGATCTATAATAGTCCACATAGGACGATCCATGGGATGCCCTATTAATATTAAAATATATTTTATATGAGATTGCCAGTTATACAATAAATAAGCAAATATATTCCGAATGCCTAATTAACAGAGGTGATTCAAATACTAGACTGAAAAGCAGAAAGTACAGTTTCAACCTGCCCATTCTCATGCTACATGGTTTTTACAGCATTTTACCATTTACACACATCACAAAAATTACTCCGTTGAAATTAATTCTGCTGAATATATATAGCCTCTAGACTTGATAGGTCTGTAGTAGTGTCAGCAAGCAGGGTAGCTAAAAAGTGCCCCATTTACTATTTTGCTATTTTTAACAAGATAGTATTGGTTATGTGAAAACAACCTTTTCATGGAGACATGAAGTATAATGGTTAGTGAATCCATTCCTAGCTGGATTTCGTTCTGCCCCTTGTGTTTATGCCACTCGGTGATTAACCTAGCGCTATTTTGTATTTTGTATTACTGCAGTTCCCTGTAGTACAATGTGTGGCATTTGGGTAGCTAAAAAGTGCCCTGTTTACTATTTTGCTATCTATATATCAAAATAGTAAACGGGGCACTTTTTAGCTACAGAACTGCAGCTAGGGCGACTCATTTGGCCAAATCAGTAGTGTCACTCTCACGTGATAGACATGGACCCATTTATGTTTACCCTCTAAAACAGTCAAATTATTACTGGATTTCATGGCAACTGAAATTGTGATATTCAACTGCGATCAACATTTAAACATTTTTTTTTATTCTAACATTAAACATTCCTATAAACGATGGAGCCAAGATAAAATATGCCAGGATACACATTACTTACAAGGTAGAAAAAGAAAGTAAAGACTAATCAATACAGAGTGAGAGTGGATCGATACCGACTCACGATCTTACAAACACATTGTAGTAACCACGTGGATGAGATTTAAACTTCCTATCCTTCAATTACTCCCACTGGGAGGCTCCACGTGTAGACACATCCACGTGTAGACACCTCCATATGGTAGACGTGACGATGCAACCGTCTCCAAGAACCGGACTTCCATCACGTATCACATGACACGTCACTCTCGACACGTTACACTGCGTGCACAGTTTATCCAAGCATGTAACGTGTTGAGTTCTAGTGTACACATGAGCCAGGTGAACATAATTAGTGCTACCAGCTGGAAAACACTGCAATTATGCGGAATAATTGTAAACTTGAAAGATACTCACAAAATTCAACCAAAACGAACTCGTTGTCTGCCAACGTTGTGTCGAAATTTGCGTCAGTTAATACCAGGACATCATCTTCGGCTGAAGAATAAGCTACAAAAGCAAGTAATAAAATAACTAAAGTCTTCATGGTGTGGGTTAGAAGGACTGCAAGGAAATGTCTGTCGAAGTGCCTGTACCCTACTGACTTATATCTACACTCAACGTGGCACCGGCGAGTTCCGGGCAGAATGTATAATACAGGACTGACTCGCGTGTTGCTCTTCCATTGGTTAAAAATAAGTCACGTGTCTTCACTCAAGCTTTGTTTAGCACATGGCGATACTCACCTGTGTTTGGAAAATAGACTTTAAAGATGTAAATACTAGCTTTTGATCGAAACTAAATTATTTTTCATTCAAACTAACATTATTCCTTAAGCGAAAGACCGTTTTAATAATAAAGTAGTTAGTGGCTCTCGGATGTAAATAATATTAGGGATGATGTTGGGATAGAGATGATGCAGGTATGAATGAAGTGTAAGTCAAATAAATGACCAATCAACACTGGAGTATATTTCATGTATTTGTTTGATAATTTCTTTACCATGTGTCCAATAGTAAAGCATTGCTGCTTTATGAGGAATATAATTAAAATCCAAATACAGTGTAAATATAGTACAACATCTTTGATAAGATTAGGGTATTTAAATGAAAAGTTGGACTTCTGAATTATTTGGAATAAAATGGAAAATGCTCTGTATATTAACTCTGTCACCGTCCACTCCATTATTAATTTTTTTTATGAAGGAGTGGACAGTAAACATGATGGAGTTTGAATAAAATTAGAAATCAAGTTAATACAACATTGTTTTCCTATTATGAATAATGAAGCATCATTATAGTAATATTATTGAACCTCAGCTCATGTTTGGGAAATTCGTGACGGAGTGGCCATTTAAATAGTGGTTTTAATATTTTCAACTAGATAATTTTATATCCTTCAGTTTAAGTTGATCAGAGTGAATGACAAAGAATCATGGAAGTTATGTTGATGTGTATTGAAACATTCACCAGATTAAAAAGCCCAACTCAAAACCCATCTTGTCAATCAGTTTTACTATTAGACACTCCCTTGTAGAGCGTTAAAATACACATTATTATTATTATTATTATTATTATTATTATTGTAGTGAGTGTCATGTGACCCAATCATTATTTAAAATTATATATGTTCACAACACATTACATTTCTAGTTTTAGTTGAAGGCAATGTCAACTCCGAAACATAGATATTGAAGAAATTAAATAACAACTGAAATAGATTTGAATATGTCAGTTTCTTGTCCTATCAGGTTTGGTAAATATTAATATCAGTTTGAGAAAAGGGGATTTATATGCATTTTATAGACTATATTTGATGCCGTTGATTAATGGTAAACAAAATTCTCTCATTCATAGTCTTATATTTTTTCCAAAGATCATAATATCAGTCAATCAATATACGATCTCCACACATAACTGCTCTTTAATTTAATTGTCTTTCTTGATTATGGGAAATGTATGTAATAAATAACGTGACGAAGTGGTCAAAATATATATCACGTGTCAAATTAATTGGCTATAAATAACAAAAATAATGGTCAATAAGATTCCTTTTTTAAAATGTTTTTGAGGTTCAATGTGTCTTTAATCCGCCAAAGGTGAATACAAATAATTCCAGATGATATTTAAAAAATAAATCTCTCAAATTATACTCCAATATTTGATAATGGCTCATATATTGAATACTAGCTAGCAGGCCTACCTGCTTTCAATTGTCATAAATCTTGTACTCCATCCACCCGACCCTACCAGACACAGTTCCCACCCCTCAGGCCACTGTGCACACAGACAGGATAGACTATACGTGGGCATATGTTACGTAACGTTACGTCGACTTTTATTAAGTTCTGTCTGACCATCGGTCGGAATGGATTAACGAGGATAATGACTGCCAACAGATAAGCGCCATTATGACAAGTTAATTAGTTTAGTGTCTTGTTATAATTGCAGTACGGAAGTAGACTACAGAGCCCGTCCCAAGACCATCCATCGCTTCCTCATAGGGTAGCCTATTATTGAGTTAAAACAATGGAGATCTTGTACGTTTGTAGAAGAAGAAAATATATATATATATATATATGTGTGTGTGTGTGTGTGTATATAT
>JAUTBT010056561.1:0-15227 GCA_032361225.1 Lepetodrilus schrolli | reverse complement strand
GATGCGATGTCTGTAGAGTGGCATTGCAGTTATCATCCTTGGTCTTGTCAGTACCAGCTGATGCTCGCAGGTTTACTGCAACATTCAGTGTTACAGTTGTTGCAGGTTTCCTCCTGCCCTAAACTGACAAGCTGTGATATAAGTGAAAGAATCTTGAAAGCAACGCTAAACCCCAATCAAATGGTATGGGTAAATGGCATATCATTGCTGCATGTGATCAACATGTTGTTCACTCATGTAGGTACATTACCTGGTCAAAAAGAGACCACTTTCATCATATCTATATCACCAACCACACAAATGACATTTTGACTATGACATAGTTCCTCAACGTCAATTACACACCATTGATGACAACACCAACAAATTAGTCATGCCAGCTTGGGAGCCAGTGGTCAAGGTCTGACTGACCGCCTATCAACACTTTTAGGAGGACCACATTACATCCACTCAGTTCTGGAACTCAGGAATTCCTTGCATTAAAGACTTGGAGCATCCTCAAAGGGAAGTGGTGTTTATGAGAACCGCCTTGATAGTTACCAGAATGACTGCATAGTTACCAGAATAACTGTACTGTGTCGATGTACAGTTGGTCTGCAATATGAGCGGCAGCTTCATGGAGACATACAGCTGTAACCCAGAAAACCACAGGCTCCAGAGTGTTCATACAGACTCGAAAAGAAGACTTATACTGTGGTTTAATTCAACAGTTGCAATTTAACAGTTTGTCGATGGAATTTGTTTAGTTATATTGTGTTGTGATGCTATGAGGACTTTGTGTATAGGTGAAAAATTCTCACTGCAAAGTTGAGTGCGACAAATCACTGATTTATGAGGACTTTAAATGAAGGTATCTCTGTATGTTAAAGTTCTATTACTGCTTTCAGCAAGTGGGGTTAATAAAAATAATAGTGTACATTTATATTAAGCCAAATCCATGCTTGAAAGCTTGGTCATAGCACTGCATTACTACCCTGATCAGTGGATCAGTGTGCTCTCATGTTTCCTTCTGAACTCCATGGGGAGTATACAACACATGCTGACTTTCAAGGGTTGCCACTTTGGCCATGTCAGTAGAGTGTTGCACACATCCAGGCAACTCGGGTTTGAATCCCAAGGATCGACTTACAAATGGTGCCCGACGTAGGGTAATGTTTGTAACCCTGTTGGCCGAGATCAATATGAGTATGTTATATCACACATAGCTACATATATGTTGTACTTAGTGGATGATAATTTCAAGATATTTCTGTGTAATAATTAACTGGAGGTATCTTTTGGATTATGAAATAATGGTAAATTTGATAATATTTGGAACTGGACATATATATTCTGTGAGGAATTATACTGTATTCACAGATAACATCTATTATGTGGACAGGTATAGAATTCCTGGATTTGAAACAAAATTTGCATGGTTTGAAAAAAAGGTATTGGGGATTCCATCAGTTTCCTGTGCCATGCTGATTTTGAGAATGTGTGGTGTTGTGGTCTCAGTAATTATCTCAGCTTACATACGGGATGACTTGATGTTTTACACTGTATTTATTACCAACTTAGCTGTGATGCAGTTAAGCACATGCATCTTTCTTTGAAGTCTCCTCATTGCTCCAGTCTACAGTTCTACTACAGACTCCTTGAAGGTCTAGAGCGGCTCATCATAAAAGGTTAATAGGTTGATGTGTGGATGCACTTATAAGTAAAATGGACTACCACACGTGTTAACTTTAGCACTACAATATTCTTGGTACCATCCCAAGATTTAAGGACTGTTCAATGACCTTGACCTCAAAACATGTCTATTTATCATTGCGTGACCTGCTGCTGGGTCCTAATGAGGATTTGATGTTTCAACAGAAATAACTTTTATTGACAGACTAATATTGCCACTGGTAACATGGTAAGTACAGTATATCACATCCTGCCAAATAGATCGACACTTAAAGTCTGTGGAAGCATATCATGTTAATAATAATAATAATAATTTTTAAAATAATAATAATATAATAATAATAATAATTTTAAAATAATAATAATATAATAATAATAATAATTTTAAAATAATAATTAATAATAATAATATAATAATAATATAATATAATAATAATAATATAATAATAATAAAATAATAATATAATAATTTTTAAATAATATAATAATAATAATAATATAACAATAATAATAAAATAATAATAATAATCACAATAATTTTCAAATAATAATAATATAATAATAATCATCATCATCATCATCATTAATATCATCATTGTTGTTGCATGTAAACAAAAATAATATAAGAGTAATAAAATGTGGGCACCCATAACAACCCTAAGCTACGCCTTTAAAATCATAAGCATATTCTACATGAAATATAATATCTAAATCTAATATTTATGGTATTATAATGGAATCAGAGCTAGCTACCGTAGAAATGTTTATGTATAATCTACACTAGACTAAGGCTCTAATGTATAATAACTTTAAAGAAAAGATTGGACAGTCAAAGTGTCTGACTACCAACTCAGTCGCAGTACCAATTGTTTTCTTTATATCAAACTTAATTCTGTTGGGACATGCATCCAGCTTTGAATAACATTTCTCTGTTCTAGGTTTCCTAAATCAGCTAATATTTACACATCTATGACAGGATATGACTCTTAAAAGGGAAGTATACAGCAAGGGCTGGTCGGCTTAGAGGCCTGATGACTGATAGATACGTGCCTTTTTGTATTTGCATGATATAAATTTGGAGTAACTGCTAGATTGATGTTATTTATTCCGTTGTACTAATAATGGCGCAACTACAGAAACACTGTAGGAGGTAAACCTTGTGACATCGCTGGGCCTTACGTAGCCAGGTCATTCTAATAGCTCGCATAAGTGGGTCAAATTCTATTTTTAGATATATCTGGTTTAACGATTGTGGTGATAACCTACGTGGTGACATGTGCATGGCTGTTGTTTTATTTACGTGCCTTAAGTTGTATCACATGTGTATCATGCTGAACAACATGATTCATCTCTGAATCGAACAGAATTTTAAGCACACGATCTGTATTAACGATGTATTAAGATTTTATCTTGAATTTAGTCAACCCAAGTCCTAGTACTTGTGTTTGGCTATCACCGTGACTTGGAAGATTCTGGGAAATTGATGGAATTTCTAAAATTAGACCTGACCTACTTACGGGCTGAATAGGTTTAGTGAGCATCATTTGATTTTCCATATTTTAGTTTATCCTTGGCATATTATTATCTCAATACTCAGTGTGACTACCATACCAATACAAAGCTTGTAGAGTAACATGTCTATCTGGCTCCTACTATACTGGTCACTGGCCAGAGGGCTCAAATGGTAGAGCGTTAGACTCACAATCCAGCAACTCTAGTTCTAATCCCAGGATCGGCACGGTCATTGGTTTACACCTATGTAGTCAGTAGTAGCATCTTCCGTGTGACGTGGTATACAAACATACGACTAAAATACAATTGTTGTGAAAGTTGACCATCTTGGGAAGTCTTGTCATACATCTGAGTGGATCCTTTATCAGACTGGCTCCTAAATGGATTGGGAGTCTTAAGAATCCTTCATGTGTGCGATATTTAAGACAAGAAATGACAGGCAAATTTCATGATAATTGTATTTTAGTTGAATATTTGTGAACTAGGCTGTCACCATTGGCTTTCCATGTTTAGTTTTTCCTGAATATATTTCCTCAATACGTGAGTAAGCCTTCCAAATACTTACTTGTAACTAACATACCAAAGTTTGTAGAATAACCAAGTCACCATTGGTTCTCCATGTTTGGTTTATCCTGAGCAATCCCTCTCAGTAATCAAAAGCGAAATACGTTCTTCTCTTATTAAGAAACCAAGGGTTGTAGATTTGTTAACCGAACCACTCAAGGGGCGGGTGGTAATGCAATAGTAGAATGTTGGACTTTGAAACCAAAGGTTTGGGGTTAAAATCCTGTCCCTGGAGCCCCGGCATCAATGTTCGCGAAAGTTACATTTCTGATTCGATATTGATAGGGTGCGCTAACTGTAAAGTGGCAATACAGTTATCCTTCTTGGTCTGTCAGTATCAACTGATGCTGGAAGGTTTACTGCAACATTCAGTGCCATGGATGTTGCAGGTTTCCTGCTGTCCTAAACTGACAAACCATGATATACCGTAAGTGAAATAATCTTTAAAAAGGCTCTATACCCCAATTTAAAAAAAAACCCACAAAAAACAACAGAACCACTCGTAGGCTGGCCTGAATATAGCTGGCAGTAAAGATTCCGATGGTTACAATTCTGATGATGTGACTCCTGTTAGTATTATCTGAAGAGTTCAGCTTCTACCTGGACAAATGTTCTCAATTATCAAAAATGAATACGTTCTCTTACTGAGATACCAAAGCTTGTAGACTAAACCACTGGTAGGCTGGCCTGGACATAGCTATCTAGCAGTGATGTCTCCTATGCCTATCATTCTGTTAACTTGTGTTAACATTATCTCAAGATTTCAGCCACCTGGGCAAATTTTCTAAATCATCAAAAGTGAATATGTTCTTCTGTTAGGCCATAGTTATTTTATTTTCTAGTTTACAGATTTGATATTACGGCCAGTCGGTTGGGTCCAATATAAAAATAATAATAATTGGAAATTATGAATGGCTGGTTGACAAAAAATAAATATAATTAATCAGTATAATTGTTGTAAACAACAGTACACATGAATTGTTCAGTTTTAAATGCACAATTATTTTCAAAGTAATGTTTGAATAGCAGTAATTGTTATAAATTATACTTTTGTTATATATATTTACCAGTAAGCAATCAAATTGGTTTCAACTTTGTCTTCATGTTCAATGGTGGTTTGTTTATACAACGTTTTCCTTGACTTATTATTATAATTTTCTAAAGTCTAGTACACGGTCAGAAGAACATAATAAAAATTATTATTTTTATAATAAAAATTATTAATTTTATAATAAAAATTATTAATTTTATAATAAAAATTATTAATTTTATAATAAAAATTATTATTTTTATTTTCCTTTTCCGGAGTGAAATTGGGTTGGCAGATCCGTAAACCAGGGAATCAAATAATTATGGCCTTATTAAGATACCAAAGCTTGTAGACTTGTTAACTGAAAATGGAACCACTGGTAGGCTGGCCATGGCATACAAAGCTAGCAGTAGGAGCTCCTATGGTTTTCATCCTGTGCTTGTGACTCCTGTTAACATTATCTTAAGATCTCAGCTTCTACTGGATCAATGAAGGTCTAAGTTGGTGGGAAATCACCTCACACCAATCAATGATCAGTGTAAAGTCACAGTGATTGGATGCAAAATGTTGTCTTTTTCCAACAAAAACATTAGACTTGTCATCGGAAGATCAGTATCTGGTTGTGTATGGTAGAGTTCACTAGGATGCACATGTATGTGTTTTATTATATTTTTTGTTGTAGACATGAACACGATTTTGTATGAATACCTATCCGCCTGAGATTACCAAATATTTTGAGTACTGTTTGATTTTAGCAATATTGATTCTCATGATGACAGGACATACACAACACATTTAACAAGACAGTAATATACTAGTATATCATAAGAATATTTCTTCATGCTCAAGCTCAAATTTTATGTGGGGATTTGTGAACAAAACTTTCATAAATCTCAGGGCCAGTACAAGCTCTGACGTTCACACAAGTTTCACTAGCACTTTCAAGTCTTACTTCACTAAATAATTATAAAATGGTGGCCAATTCTTAAATATATATAACTATACTAGTACATATACTCCCTTGAAAATATACTCCCTTCCAATCTGATAAAGAACTACAGAGTAAGTGTTATATGGCAATCCTTCCTTTAGAAAAGACACAATTCAAGCCTTCCTTCACCATTGTATCTAAACTGTATGGCTTTGTTACAAGATTGTGTATTTAAATTATTTATACTTTCTATTTCAGTTGGACTATGAAATATTGATACTTTCTTAATGTATTTAGGATTATTATGAGTCACACTGAAACTGATGGACAGCAATAATGAAATAAGAAATATCTTCATGTTAATTTAAGACAATCCTGTCAGTACTTAAACCTTCTAGCACCTGAAATGGCAGATTAGATTGTAGTATACTACCAATGGAGTTAAGAATGTGAAATCAGTGCACATTGATCCATTGACTGGGGTAATAATGTAGCACCATGAGCAAGCTTTCAAGCATGGATGTGGTGAAATATTAACCCTCTCCCTGTTGGATTAGGCACAGACACTGCTCTTTATGGCATCTCCGGTTGCCTTCAGCATGGAGAGGGTTAATGCACAGGTTATTGCTACTTAATAGTCAACCAATTTGTAATGTACTGCATACTCCCATGGGAATTGAGAAGTTGCAATTAAATCCACATTACTATATTGCCAACACATTTTAATACGCCACTAAGCACTGCAACCTTATTTCATCCTACTGATATTGCCCAATTCCTTGTAGACTATCCATAGTCTCAGAGGGTTAAAGAAAATCAATAATATATAACTTATATTGATTGGTATTATATTTATATGAAAGGAGCCCCTGAAATTCTTTACCATCTGACCACCTGTTCTCCAGTAATCTAGACTTGCTCAACTGATATGGAGGAAATTTTGAATAGGAGGATTTTGGTGAGAACAGGGTGTGACACAGAGTGAATTCCTTGGTGAAACCTGATCCCTGGATGGCAATCAAAAGAGTATAATACCTGTAGCATATCGTGGAGACATATTTATGGGCCCAATACCAAAAACAATGCATCATCTCTGGTTTTGATTACAGCATACATTTTGGGTAAGATGCCAAGACCCTACAGGACTAGCTGTGGCCATGGTGACAGTGCATACTTTGATACCACCAGGTTAATTGATTGCAGAGCTGCTTGGTTTCGGCCAGCATGTTATTGCATTCGTATCACCAGGGTCATTAACTATACCATTTATTTAGAAATTTAATCAGGTTTGTTTAACCCTCTCCCTGCTGGATTAGACACAAGGACAGCTTTCTAGGGAATCTCCAGTTGCCTGAATCAGTGGGAGGGTTAAACTAAGCAAATAATGTTGACAAAATGTTAATGAAAATCAAAAGTATTGGCTGATATCACCACAGGTCAGAAATGATACCAACACAATTTCTGTTTAGATTTTATTTTCATTATTCAGATGTAAATTGTACAAAGTATGTTTTGAATGTTGATACAATTTTAATGAAAATCAAAAGTATTGGTATCACCAAAGGGTCATAAGCTTATGCTAACACACTTTTAGCTTGAAAGTTTTTTAATTAATCAGGTTCAAATTGTACAAAATATGTTTTGAAAATCAACACACACAAAAATCAAGTAGAATACTATTTCCGGCCTGATATTAATTTATCCAAAATATGTGATAATTCTAGTGATTTGATAGGTCAAGAAGTGTCCTGGTAAAAGCTGTACAACCATGTCAGCCCATAGGAAACGATTCAACATCATTAATGACAGTTATGTCTTCGCCCCAACCATCAACTTGTACGTTAGAAATTATTCATGAATATTTTTTTTTAAATTGTAGATTTTGGTTTTGTGGTGTATAAGCAATTTCACCCCAGAAATCATCCCGGTAACTAATAAACTGTATTAATAACTGGCGATGTAGAAACTTTCAGAAAAGTGACTTCTTTGGAACTTCTTCACTGGGTAGATAATTGTGTCTTTCCCCACATCCCCAGGTATCTACTTGTATTTGAAGTACAGCTGTAGTGAGCTCTAGAGGAGGACCTACTTTCTAAGACATTAACAGACAGTAGGCCAGGAGGTGTTTGGCACCAGCTTGTCCTCATAACCACAATCTGATGGTTCTTTTACTGGGCATTTATTTCAACAGTTCACAAGAATCCAGCAATCTCGACATTAACATAAACAAGTATGCTTTAATCATGATTGTTAATCTTCTGGCAAGTCTATATAATGACCATTTCAAAGTTTGATGAAATTGGTAAGTGAAATAGGTAACTGGAGCAGTAACTCACAGGCTGTTTTCTATCATTGTAGTATGGAATATGTTAATTAATGACTATGGGTGGCAGGTGTTGTATATAGATATTATTAGGTTCCATCTGTGTCTCTGATGGCAGATTTGTATGGCTTTTGAACACACTGGCAAATAGAAAATTCATTGCCACTGTATAAACACCATTCTGCAATCCATTTCCATGTGAGTAGGTCTTGCAGTCTACAGTGCACTCGTTGGGACCAAGATAATATGCCGGTTTTGAAACAGTGTCGGTTCATTCAACTAATGTAAAATGCATTGTCGCTTGCCGGGACTTTGAAATTATGCCGATATACGCCAATCGCCGGAGTACAAAGATGCTGGTATTGTCAAAGTGTACTGTATATACATGTACTACCAATTCAACCAAGGCAGTAACTCAAATATATTCTGTATGCCTTTAGAACATGTAGGTACTGATAAATACAAAACCCATTGCCTCTACATGTACATGTACTCCCATACTGCAACCTCGAATAGCAGTCTACAATATACTACAAAACTCATTGCCACTATGCACATTTACTATGGCAACCCATATCCGAATGAATAGCTCTTGAAGTCTATAACACTACAAAACCCATTGCTACTATGTACATGTACTGTACCATACGGCAACCACATTTCCACGTGAGTAGTTCTTGCAGTCCACATACACTCCCACTGCATACAGCTCCAGCATACCTCCAAGCCACGGAGAGACACACTGCTGTAAACGGGTCATATCTCGCCCTGCAAGCAGGATAGCTACTGTGTGTGCTATATGGCTGTATGCTTCAGTCAGCTGTAAGAGTAGCACATACATGTTATTGTGTTGCAGGCTGTCCAACTGACGATGTCGACCAAAGACGTGTCTGAAGAGGAATTTACATAGTGTGGCGGATTTTCCTACAATACTACTAATTCGGAAGGTAAGGAACTTTGTTAGAAGAGATTGAGCTATGTGGCTTTTTGAAAGAAATATTAAATGGGAGTATTTCTGAGTGATATTTGTGTTCTAACACTGGGAAGGGGTGTGATCTGAAGTTACATCAGTGTGTTCTACGAACGTATGCTATGAGTAATGGTGTATGAGTATGTATGAGCATTCATGAGTATACATGTCTTGGAGGTCTCGCAGCTTCATGATACAGTTGGGAAATGGTCTCTGTAGATCTAATTGAAGTTATTTCATTAAATGCTCATGTTCTTACACTTTGGAGTGTGTTTATGTGTTTTGTGTGTTCATCCATGAATCAAATGAATGTAAAAATTACGAATTATTTTCTAAAGTTAATTTGAACATTTACAAAATATGTACTGTATTAAACTATATTATATAATCATAATCTTAATAAGATTAATTATCTAATATTTATGTTAAAATTTTCATTAATAGTTTTTTATGATTTCTAAATTATTGAAATATTTTCCTACCTGTCTACCACGATGATAATTCATACCTTAATTAATTTTATATTAGACACATTTTATTTGATCTCAATACTTAATGATGACTATTGTCATGGCTGATTTCTTACTTGAATGGACAATTCAGGTCTGTAGACACGATTGTTACTGTTTAAGTCAAACTCACCATGTGGAATCATATTACAAGGTATTATCTGCTCCAACTCATGCCTAACTGTTGGTACCCATGTACTAGTATGCTAAAATCAGCAACTAATATCTCCTGTCATGCATATTGTGTTACCCAAAATATCTTTATTACAATGGAGAGACTAGGTGCCGTTAAACATTTACAATGTAACTTCGGTTTGTATGTAATTACATTATAGGAATAATTTGAGTATATAGATGTCTACAGGTATGTGTATATTGAATTATTTATATTTGATATCTATGATTTATTTATAGGTGTATTTAATTTATGTTTATTGAATGTAATAATAATTATTTCTGTTTAAATTAGGTTATTAAATTGAGATTCATTGATATATAATGTGAAGATTGAGAGGACGTTTTTAGCACATGTAATTACTGTAATTATACTCAACAAAATTAATTAAGGGCCAGTAGCCTAACATAAAACGTTAGCTTTATATTATTTTAACAAAGAATAATTTCCAAACATCTACTGGCACCAGATACTCTTCAAGAACTTGCAGACACATGGGAAGAAATAATGAAACCAGATTCTTCAAGCCAAGTTCCGAAATACGGCAGAAAGCTTTTCCATAAAATATCTGTCGGCCCTTAATTAATTTTGTTGAGTATAATATCTATAGTTTAATGACAGCAGAAAAGACTCAGAAATTATATCAAGGTACTTTCAGCTAGTAACTATTGCATATTAATACAATTTTTATTAAATATGACAGTACACATATACTACTATGTTCATCAGTGTACTATGTTCAGCAGTGTATATATGTCTAGACTCACGTGTGAATATTTTAATAAAAGTTAAGTCTATGGAACTTCTTCATCAAGTGCTTTAAAAGATGTAAAATATCATGATTTTCTGTGCAGCTGAATTCTCCAAAGTCATCCTCAGTTAATTACATTCCGTTTAATTTAATACATTTGAGTTAAGCAACAATCACAGACAGTATTGAAAGCATTAGGTAGCAAGTATTCGGCTAGACAACACCACATATATACATGCCTTCCAGCAGATTTAACTAACTCAATTCCAGGGACAGTGATTGACAGATGGTATTACAAGTTGGAGATCTTCTTAATAGGTGCTGAAAGTGAGACTACCTATTACCTGATTGAGATTCATGTTACGATCCACTTCGTAAACATAGATTGGATGATATATGTATATTCTGTACATTTTTACTAACAACAATCACTTGTGTATATTCATGAATATTGTGTATATTAATGAAATTCTGTAAATATTTACCAACAGTAACTTATAACTTAGTGATTATTCATGAATACTGAAAACTTATAACTTTGTTAAATTTAGGTTTACTGTAAATTATGTGGATTGATGTCAACAGCAACTTATAACTTAGCTATTTAAGTTACAGTCAGGTTTAATGTAAATTCTGTAAATGTATGCAAACAACACCTTATGAGTCAAGTTCAGGTTAAATGCAAATTCTGTAAATGTATGCAAACAACACCTTATGAGTCAAGTTCAGGTTAAATGCAAATTCTGTAA
Source organism: Lepetodrilus schrolli (assembly GCA_032361225.1). Lineage (NCBI taxonomy): Eukaryota > Metazoa > Mollusca > Gastropoda > Lepetellida > Lepetodrilidae > Lepetodrilus > Lepetodrilus schrolli. Next base: position 4,042 of record JAUTBT010056561.1, on the reverse strand, counting down.
ATTTATGCAAATAACAACTTATGAGTCATGTTCAGGTTTAATGTAATGCTGTAAATTTATGCAAATAACAACTTATGAGTCATGTTCAGGTTTAATGTAAATTCTGTACATTTATGCCAACAACAATGTATAATATTCAAGAATACTGTAAAGTCTAAATATATGGTGGGTTGAGGTAACACTCTGTGTTTTGTAGTAAAGTAATGTGTGCATGTTATCATCTAGTCCATTAACCATGGTAACACTCCCTTATTTCTTTACTCCTAACAAGACAATTACAAGGAAAATTGACATGCATTCTTTATACAACATTAAACATTACTGGCGTATAGACCACCATATGCAACATGTCCTCACAATCAGAATTCCATATTTCATACAGCAAGATTGTTTGTCAAGTTGCTACCTGTAGCTCTGGTGAGTAGTAGGAGATGAGAGAGAGAGAGAGAGAGAGAGAGAGAGAGAGAGAGAGGGAGAGAGATAGAGGGAGAGAGAGAGGGAGAGAGAGGGGAGGGAGAGAGAGAAAGAGAGGGAGAGAGGGAGAGATAGAAAGAGAGAGAGGGAGAGAGAGAAAGAGAAAGATAGAGAGAGAGTGAGAGAGGGGGGGGGAGAGAGAGTGGGGGATAGTTTGTTATAGGGCGTGGGGGTGGAGGACTTACCGGAAACACTGCAGATTATGTTACTGGGTCCATTCTGCAATTGTCCGTTCCTACAGGCACACTCGCTGAACACATACCTGCAACCAGAACACTCGCCGACATAAATGGAAGAAATTCATTCATGTATGTGTATGTGCGAAAGTCGAAAGTCGAGAATCCATATGACTACAGTATGTTCTGTCTACAGTATGTTCTGTCTATAGGTGGAAATACTGCGTACCTGCAATAGTAGCCAGGGTATCTGTTGAAGAGACACTTGACAATTTCCAGTAGGCTGCACGATATTGGGAATGGCACTGAAAGGGATAACAGTGAAAGGTGTTCGTACATTAATGTTGGTAATATCTCTTGATATCATAGCTTGTACAACCTCAATACAGGACAGTACGTACATAGCGAGATACATTTACGTTGTATTGTGACCAAAACTTGCATATTAATAATGGGTTCGTGTATGTCGGTGTGTGTGTGTGTTTGGTTGTGTGTATATGTGTGTGTGAGAGAGGGTGTGTGTATGAGAGAGAGAGAGAGAGAGAGAGAGACAGTGTGTGTGTGTGTGTTTGTGTGTGTGCGCGCGCTTGAGAAATAGAATATGTGTATATGTGTGTGGGGGGGGGTGGGGGGGGGGCGAGGGGGGGGGTACTTACGAAATCGCCGTTGTGACGATGACCGTGGCTGTGACGATGACCGTGGCTGTGTCTCGGCGCTGACCAGAATACATGCACCTGCATAAGACAAAGTATATGATTGACTATAAAACGAACTAGACATGCGTATCATACTAAAGTATCCTATTATCCCACATGAGTACTGTCCGGCATGTCTGATATGTTTGGGGTTAGTCTTGGTAATATATGACACATTCCTGTGCTTGAGGAAACATCAACTGAGATAGATGTCTCTGTCAGTAATAGTTCTGTCAGGAGACCACTCTTCACTTAACTCGAAGGTTAACCTAACCAAAGCATCAGGATGTTAATTTATTGTTATGACAAAATGAGAAATAACTACATCAGTTCAAGTCAAATATAGAGCATCATCATTGTCTAGGACTTGTATTACAACGGCCACTGAAGTGAGTATATCGAGTATATCGAGTATATCGAGTATATCGAGTATATCGAGTATATGGAACTACAAGATCGCAGTTCTTGGAATGTTCTGTGTTTTCCTAAACGCTGTTCTTCCTTTCGTAATTGCCATGTATCATTTTCTACACGTTCGGAAATGTTTCCGGGAGAAACAACTGACATTAATATATTAAGAAAAGTGGGAATGTATTATGCTACGAGAATCCTGCCCACAACTAAGAATCCACATAATTTGTCAACAACATAATATAAATCAAATAGGTTTCTTAACTAGGTTCCTTAAATAAATCATGTAACTCTTGAAAAACATACTAGAATTAATCATTCAATTTGTCAACCACGTGCTCAAATAAATCATTGTATACAGTCATGTAAATTACGGGTAATAGTTTGATATTTCAATGATCATATATACAGGTATTGCACATTGCAACCCTATTGCTGACGGTAATACTATGATGATACAATCTGATATGAGCAGTACTTCAATGTTTGGACACAGACACTGCAATATAACGTCAGCATTCCACGGAGCACGTGAATGCATGTGTTCCACGTAAACGATCCAATTGTCCAATTTGTTTCTTCCACGTATCTACACAATATGAACAGTAAGTATATACATATATGTCTTGTACTTACATAATATACAGAGAAATCCAAATAGTGTGGCGTTCTTCATAATGACTATAAGTTAGACTAATTGAATGTTCAGATGTTAGGCTCTGTGTATTCAAGTGAAGGTTCTCAACTAGTTCTGGAGTCTGCTGTTGTTTTACGACGTTATAAGGGTGACAGGGCGTTATAAAGCTGACAATGACGTATGGCCGTGGGGCCAGAATGATGAAGCACCCGATGTCGATGATGCATGATTCAAGTGTGACGTGTGACGACGTCAGCGTTCGCCGATATTTAGCCAACCCTCCCGGAAACTGGCGACGTGATTGCTGGCCCAGATAAATGTTTTAAGTACACCATGCTCTGTACAGACACTGGTTGTCGTGGAATGTACGCCAGCAGACAGAGAGAAATGTATGAGGAACATGAAACATGAAAAATGATGTTATAACGAAATTTGTAGTATTATCACGGACTGCATAACACAGACTGTTAATTGTTGAGAACACGGAAGGGATTGCACCGTAATATACATTCCCGTATACGTTCTGCATGGTGCAAACACATGTCAAAACATTTACGACCAATATTCTGCAGCGTTAGGCCCGAGGCATGTATTACGTCACAGTATGTGTTGATGTACTCGTACTTTACAAATGTGCATGCGTGGACTGATGTAATGTCCATATTAATTGACTTGTGTATTATTAGATATCAACAGACACCACACAGTAGGTTTCCTGATAAACCAATGAAAACATCACGATCATTTTAGAGGGCATTTGCATTTACGAAGAAGATTATTAACATATTTAAGAAGTGAATGGTACCGAGGTAGGCATGTCGAAAACGATGGATTATCTTTTTGACCGCCGCTACCCCAGTCACAGCTAGAAATGTCAATTTAACCAATTAACTATTGATATTGAAAATATGTATTATTACATTTTATTTTGTCAATATTACAGCGGTGGACGGACGACATATGCTCTATAACAGTTGTTAATGACATGATATGAACTATGCAATATTTATTACTAATATACCATGTCAGTATGTTATAAGAGCAATTAGTCTGAAAAGGTATCTTATAGAAGATATTTAACGCATTATTTGTCGACAAATTGGGATTTTTTTAGATTAACCCCTGCCATATTGAAAGTAGTATAACTCATTGAATGAATAGATGTTCTTCATGCAATAGTTCTCGGCATCAAAACGTGAAATCATACCTATTGTTTTCTGTTAATAAGTGAATTCGTTCTTAGGACACCCTTAGACTTCCAAAATAAATCTTGGTTTGGGACATATACACATGGAAAAAAGTTAAGCACACCCATTTCTGAACGAAGACAAATGGGAAAACTCATGGCATGGGAGTGCTGACCACAGGAGCTGGGCGATACCAATGTCATCAGATAGAACCAACATGTGACAACAAATAAAGAAGATATTGCTGAGTTGTGATCGAATTTTACTGACAAGAACATCATAGTAACACGGGTACTGTTACTGTTTGACCTTAGACAATACCTCAAACAAGTATGGAGCTGCAGGAGTAGGAAAACGCGTTACGTTTGATGTTTCATGTGTAAACGTTCCTTGAAGTCTCTACATGACATGACACGAGAAACTGATCAGTAGCGGGTATAACCGCCACGTGTCCGGATGACG
>JAUTBT010056550.1:0-15227 GCA_032361225.1 Lepetodrilus schrolli | reverse complement strand
TTTTAAACAGTCATCCACAGTACACAGGTACAAACAATGTTCACTGATATGTAATTGACACAGTAGAAGTGTTCTGTACATTCATAATTACAGCATACTCCAATTCTCCCATATGGCTCCCTCACATTTTCCAGACTACAGGTGGTTGCACAACACAGATTGTTTCCCAGGATGTGTCATCATGTCATCCTGGTCTTGGCATCATTGAAAAAATATTAACAGGTTAAGAAAGCTGTATGTTGTGGTACCAATAGACTGAAATGATTGCATATTCCACAGCTCCTTATGGGACGACCCCTGGTACAAGTTATATAAACTAATATTGAGTTGTTTAAAAACAATTTATCTTTTTCATATCAGGAAGTCTTCAGGAACCATTAGTGAAATAATATTCATCATTATTACGTTTATCTCGGTCTATCTCTAAAATAGTCCATAATAAAGAATTAATTTACTTTTTACTACATTGTATTTCATATTGTAATTAGGACCTAACATAATTTATGTGTTTGTATTATCTTTTTATGGTATTTCGAACTAAGATCTGCTTATCTATTTCCAGATACCATCACAGCCATGTCGACCGGTGACATTAAAAACAACATTCGGATGTTGCAAACTGAGCTTCGATTGATGAAATATCCGGAATCGTTGGATATTCCAGGGTAGATTTATGTTTTGTAATATAAGTATTGTTCAAGTGTACCTACAGTCCCAGTTGTGTTCACTTACAATTTTAAAATGGCATGTTGTAGCATGTGTCGATGTTGGCCATGCCTATGACTGGGTAGTGATAATCCTTTTCTAATATACTCATACCAGCCATAATTGCAATTTTTCACATATCTTAGCTGAATTTGTCACAAATACAGTCAAACTCATTCTAAGTAGTGAACTGATTGGTTGCGACATCCTTTGGTTGATGTGAAAAATAAATCAAAACAGATTGAGAATTGTTACCATGATTTGACAGAAAAATATATTTGGCTAGTACTATATATAGCGAATATAATATATGTGGATATTGATAAATTTATTCTTCTGTCATTTCATCCACACGCGAGGACTATTCACATCTAGAATGGAGACGTATATGAAATCTCTGTGTTGCAGGTTGACCCAGGGAAATGCCAAAGCCTTCATGCCATTATTTCACTATGCCTTCACCAGCTACAATGCAGAATTTGCACAAGAGATATCAGCCAAAGACATCGTGCTGTTTGCCAAGTCCGACACAACATTCATGGACGCCATATACAGAGTACGAATGACATAAGAAATTCAATGATTCAGATTAATTATATTTTAGAGTGATAGCCATGAAAACTCTAACAGTGTTTGCTGTGACATTCAAAACCTGCTTATTTGACTTGATTTTGAAGCCAATGACTCCAATAATGCATTGTAGAAGATCCAAAATGATGTAAATCTAATATAATGAAGAATGTCCAGTCCTCTTTTGTAATGCTGGTTTATTCAAATGTTAACTAATGTTAAATGCATTGTCGCTGGCCTGAACTTTGAAATTGTGCTGGTATGCATGGATTGTCGGTCTATACAGATGCCAGTATTGTCAGAGTGCACTGTAGTTGTAATTCTGTCAGAGTGCACTGTTGTAATTCTGTCAGAGTGCATTGTAATTCTGTCAGAGTGCATTGTAATTCTGTCAGAGTGCATTGTAGTTGTAATTGTGTAAGAGTGCCCTGTATTTGTAATTCCGTCTTGAGTGTTAATTTGAAATCCAAGGTCAAGCTCTGTAATAATGCATCTCTCATCGCTGAGTCGCATATGGGTAAAAGATTCCCGCTGCACAGTAAAACAATAACTCACTCACTTTCATTGCTCGTCGCAAATGGGTAAAAAAATTCCTGCTGTGACGTAACACAGTCATCATGCTCATTGCCATCTAATTTCCTTGTGTTAATAATAGTATTAACTTTTATTGTTTTATTATTTTTAATGTAGATCTTGCGAGACATGTTCACATACAAGCCGATAGTGACGAAGAATCAGTTCTTCTCGTCGCAGTTCGCTGAGCGGAAGATCATCATGTGCACGGAGGTGCTGCAGCAGGTGCAGAAGCGGTGTCGCGTACGATTGGTTTCTAGACCACTGTCTGCGTTCAGGCTCAGCAAGTCCTTGGATAAAATCTCTAAGCCTCCCTCTGGTCAGGTAGGCATGTATACATCTGTCTGTATTGTTTCAGAGGAGCGTCAATTTCTTGATGGATAGCCAAAGTCCTCTGACTGTCCCTTCTAACCGTAGGCTGCTTTTATTATTGAAATTGTCAGGGAAAAACCAGGGAGTAAAGTGTATACTATGGTGAGCGGGGGAGACAAGGGCAATCAGAAACAACATTTTATATTTGGCTTAGGTTAGTTTCTAGATTTGGGGCAGGTGGTAGCCCAATGGTAGAATGTTGAACTTCGGAGCTAAATCCCTGGGAGGCCGGCATCAATGTTTGCGGAAGTTACCTTTCTGACCCGATCATGATAGGGTGGGCTGTTTGTACCGTGACAATGCAGTTATCATCCTTGGTCAGTGTAACCTTTCTTAGCTGGGGCAGGTGGTAGCATAGGACACTCGTTTCATGAAGCTCTATTATTCACTAAGAGAGCATAGAGCCAGTGAATATGAGCTCCACGAAAGGCTGACCTTTGAAGCCAAATAGGTCAAGTGCAAACTCATCCTGATTAATATTATTTTTCTTCTTCAGAATCGCTCAAGAACAAAAAAGGACTTTACAAGTGAGTATACCTGGACGTTGCTGTTTTATTCTGATGGAAGGAAATTTGTCTTTCACAATTGTGATTATCCTAGTGAAATTGGTTTGGTTTGGTTTGTCCTATCTGTCATTTTGAATTTATGTAGACGTGCTGCTTGTGACGTGTTTGCTGAGTATTTACTTTAACATTTATCGGGCTGGTGGTAGTGTAGTGGTAGAGCGTTGGACTTCGGACTTCGGAGCTTCCAGGTTTCAATCCTGCCCTGGGGGCCCGGCATTAATGTTGCAAAAGTGATATTGCGATATTGATAGGATGCGCTGACTGTAGAGTGGCAATGCAGTTATCATCCTTGGTCTTGTCAGTACCAGCTGGTGCGCGCAGGTTTACTGCAACATTCAGTGCTACGGATGTTGTGGGTTTCCTCCGGCCCTAAACTGACAAGTCATGATATAAATGAAAGAATCTTGAAAGCGACTCTAAACCCCAATTCAATTTTTTGTATTAATTTAACATTTATCACATGCTATATGCTCAAACTGAACTTGTTGCATATAGGTGAAAAATTCCCACTGCAATCACTCGCACTGATCTGCAATACAATATTGACTAATATGAATTGTACTTTTGAAAAAGATTCATCATCAAATGCTGATTATATTCCACTCTGCAAACTACACTCTACACTTTGACAAGGAACACAGTTGATTTCAATTCAGGTGTCACAATAGCTGAAACATTTCAATTTGGGTGTCACCATAGCTGAAACATTTCAATTCGGGTGTCACAATAGCTGAAACATTTCAATTCGGGTGCCACAATAGCTGAAACATTTCAATTTGGGTGTCACAATAGCTGAAACATTTCAATTTGGGTGTCACAATAGCTGAAACATTTCAATTCGGGTGTCACAATAGCTGAAACATTTTATCTTTTTCTGGGTATGGTTATGGCAAATATATTGTTTACAATAGAAACAGTAACCATCATTTCTATTATTGTTGTCAAGATTAAAAAAGTTCAAACTATAAACACTAGTATAACTGTTAATTTCAATTAGTCTATCTGAGTAGTAAAAAAAAATTTCCCGTTTCTGGTGAACAATAAATTTGTTCTTTCCAATGGAAACAGTAGTTTTTAATCAGACGTCCGTTTTTATCATTGTTCATGTCGAGATTTTAAATGTTAATTTTAGACACTGACATGCCACCACCATTTTCCACATCGACGTCCGTGAAGTCTGATACCAAGCGGTACAAGTCCCGTCCGTCCCTTCCTGGAACCACCAGACCTCGAGTCGTGAAAGAGGTCCTCGACCCCAACATGACTTGTGGCTACCTGTCCACTCCCAGCATTCCCAGAGTTCAATCTCAGTCCGTAGAGGTCATCTACATGCCACGGTCACATGGTAGGAGTTTTTAAAGTCTGGCTCCAAGATTATGAAACATTTTGAGTATGATTTCATACTCAAGCTCAAATTATACATAGGGATTTGCGAACAAAACTTTGATTTGAACATCAAATTGTACTCAAAGTAGTTCCGTAATCTCTGGGCCAGGTGTGTGCAAGGGACTATTTTCTTCCCACAGGTGCATGTCTTAAGTAACTTGGACTAGTGCCAATTGCTACACGGGCAGGTGATATCACAATGATAGAACGCTTGATTTCGAAGCCAAAGGCCCCACGTTCAAATCTTGTCCCAGAAGTCCGGCATCATTGCTAGTGAGAGTTACCTTTCTACTGTGATCATGATAGGATGTACTGTCTGTACCATAGAATTACAGTTATCATTATTTGTCTGTCAGTACCAGCCATTGCTCGCAGGTTTACTGCAACATTCAGCATTATGGGTGTTGCTGGTTTCCTTCTGCCCTAAACTGACAGGCTGTTATATAAGTGAAAGAATCTTGAAAGAGGCTCTAAACTCAATATATAAAAAAAATTGCAACATGTAATTCAATGCTTTTCTACCATCAGGTGATAATGATTCTGTCATCAATGTCGCGGCAACCACTCCCAATGACTCGATGCTAGATTTGTTGCCGGCCTCAAAAGCTGGAGGAGTAAATTCGGCTACTGGTGAAGCTCTCCAGATGCTCAATAGCACTGTAAACAGACTGATGGAGGTATGTCTATGAACATCCAAACGGTTGTCGACATTGGAACATATCAATTTACATTATTCTTCTTATTATTATTATTATTAGACACATTTTTATAGATGCATTTTGTGCAAAGGTTGGAGGAGACTGTGGTAACACTGTAGATCAGACTTCTCAGGTTAGAAAAGCGATATGTATTCCAATTGAATGTTTTCACATATGGGTGAAAGATTCCCGCTATGACACAACTCATTCACTTCAATTGATTTGTACTTTGCATTTTTAGGTTAAATTTAGTCCAAAAATGATCTTGATATTTGTGAATAATAATAATAGAATATTTTTTGATAATTTTTATAGGCACTTTTGAATGTAATGAATGTAATAACAATAATAATAAATAGTAATACTTTGTTGGATAGTAGCATAGTGTAATGAAATATAGTGCAGTCTGAACGCAGCCAAAGTTTACACTGTTGACTTGTTTTCTGAACTGTATCAGAGGGTGGAAAACATTGACGGCCGTCTGGAGCTGATGGAGATAAGATTCGGTCAGATGGAGATGTCTCAGTCTAGTCAGGGCGCAGTCGCTCCCATGGTGTCGTCGAGTCGAGAGAACTGGACCAATCAGGGCGCTCGTCTACAGCTGCTAGAAAACAGGATGCTTATTCTGGAGGTGAGAGTAAGTAGAGCAATTATTGGAGGAAGAAATTGAAGTATGTAATGAATTAAATTTGTAGCTGTTCATATTATTATAAAAATAGGAAATTGAAAATTGGTGTTCGTATAATTAGAGACAACCAAATTAATTTGGGAGCCATGGCGACTAAATTTTTCTTATTTTAAGTGTTTCTGGATCTGCAGGAGCCAAATGGCTCCTAGGAATCTTTTTGTAATTTTGAGGCCTGTCTCAGTGGGAATATTTCACTCGTATGCCACGACAAGATGTAAATGTCTGTTTGTAGATACGGTACATCCTTAACTGTGTATTTGTAGAATCAAGATGCCAACAATTCCAACATCCCTGGAACTCCAAGCTCAGAAAGCAGGAATGGAAGATTCGTCACCGTCGAGTCGTTCGTCAATGGAGGTAGGAGTCTAAAGACCGTAAGCAAAAAAGTTGTTCGCAGCAAAGCTAAAAGATTCATATCCTCTGAAAACTTAATTTTTTTCTCCAGTTTTACACACTCCTTTATTTCCTGGTTTACAAATACATATAGTCATTCTCGCCTGTCTCGCTCTCAGCATTAGTTTTACTATTATTACTATTATTATGATTACAAATGACGACACGTTCTGGTCAAACCTTTTTCTTTAGCAGAGTCCAAGGTTCGAAAGATGGCACGCGAGGCAGAAGCCAAAATACGGTCACATAGTGCCGAAGACTTGGAGATAGTTTCACCAATCGGAAAGCCCCAGCCAGTGGACGCCCTGGTCAACAGTAACCATGACGAGATGTTTACAATTATCTCGGAAAACGACCAAGATCCACAGCATTCCAGCACACCGACAAAGCACAACAGTACCGATCTGAAATTACTCGACACGCCCATACAGAACCAAGCCGAAAGAATAAAAAATCTGTACGAATCTGTATACTGTAAATCAGGAAATTAAAGCGTCCCTAATTTAATGCGACCTCAAGAATTTAGACATAAATGCGACAACAATTAAATGCGATCGACCAGGCCTCTATTCATGTTTTTTCCCGGACCTACCTATCATTATTTCCCATAATGCGTAGGAATTAAATGCGACCACAAGCCAATCGCATTTTTCGCATTAATTTCCTGATTTACAGTATACGCAACATTTTTTTAAAGTAGACTAGTCAACTGGTATTTTTTACAATCAGTCAGGTAGGCATGTCACAACTACCTATTACAAAGATACCACTTGGGGTGCGTTCAGGGTGCACTACTTTTCACTACATAGTACTATGTACATGTAGTGCTATGGAAGCCGTTCAGCCAGAACATGGTAGTACTACGTGTACTATAAAAAAAACAAAGCATGAAGTGAATGGACTGGACGCATGCGCAAACCAATTTTCTGCTATTTTCCTATGAACCACCTTAGCCAGTTACTATTTTGTAGAAAAGTAGCTTAGTGTAGTGAAATGTAGTGCAGCATAAAAGCACCCTTGTTGAAGTGTTGAAAATTCTATTAAATACCAAGAAATGAATACATGTATTCATATTGTATTTGCAGAATGATCTCGACTGAATCTATGTTGGCACCCGTCCAAGCAGCACAAAGTCCAACTATCCCAGCAGACGAAGCCAACAGACAACATGTCGATTAAAAGACGACTACAGTGGTCTGCCAGATCGCCCTATTGACAACAAATCAAAAAATTAAAATATTTGTGGTCAAGATCTCTTCAAAATGTCCAAAAAAATAACATTAGGAAAAACGGACTGTTTTTTTTTACATTATTATACGTGCATCACATATTATGGTTTATATATCCATAATTACCAATTTAAAATTAAATTATTTCCACTCCATCTTTTGCATAAAAAGGCCTATTTTCTGCCGACGATCACCCTCAGGCTTGCTCCGCAGGTTTTGTCAATATTGAATGCACTGCATTGTTTATGTAGAGGCGTGCTTGCCAATCATGAGTGTGTGAGCATTGAAGAGATTTCTCAACCATTTAATACTACTGTTGGTTATAAGTATGTTGAATATCCTTAAGATGTAAATGATATTATTTTTCAATTTTTATTTATTATTTTCATTTATTCTCGATTTAATTATTAATTGTATAAATCGTAGATTATTTTTTGTTTAAATTACTTTTGATCATTGGAAAAGCAATAAATTATTTGCTAGTTTGTCAGTTTGAAATCTGAGGTGTTTGATCATTCTGGTCTAAAAGTACACTAGAATGGTTCAACTTCAATTTTGTTCCTTACATTTAAATAACTCATTTATAATCTTGAAATCCCTTTTCAAGTGGATGATGTTAATAACATGTTTGTCATGTATGGGTGAAAAATTCCCACTGTGATGTAAAACAGAAACTCACTCATAAAATGTATTGATTTTGTTACCTCTTGTAAAATTAGTGCTCTGTACTTGTGATGTCCTCTGAATTACATGGCCATTGCAGACTTTTAACTTTTCTCAACAACAATATGCTTATCTAGAACTCTGTTCTGTAGTGAGTGTGACGATGTGTGTTCTAACATAATTGACCAAACCAAGCCTATGTCTCGATGATTTTACTTTTTGGAATAGATTAACATTTTGTTAATCTATTCCAAGAAGTAAAATCATCGAGTCAATTTTATTAATAATCATGATAATAAACCATTAGGAATTGTCTCCAAACTAAAAACATTTGCATCAGGCGTGCCAATTTTCTGCGAATCTGCTGATTATTTTGTCCAGGGTAGATTTATTTGCCCTGGATGTGGTTTGGACCTGCAGCTCCCAGGATTATTTTCTGCAGAAATCACAATTGTCTGTTGTCATGCCTTTTGCATTGTTGCCTTGTTCCATGTATACCCCATATACAATAGTCATCCATTTAATAATTGCATATCACACTTATTAACCATCTCTCTGCTGGATTAGACAGACACTGATCTCCAGTTGCCTTCAGCATGGAGAGGGTGAAATGATGCAAGAGGATGACCACTACATGTGTTTATTTATTTACCTGTGTTGTGAAAACCAGCTGTTCTGTATATAGGATTTATGATGTATAATTAAATATTTTCATCACGCTGTGACGCAAAACAATAATTCACCCTCATCCACAATTTGATTTACGGTTCATTAATTCACATTTTCAACACATTTCATGTTATTCAAATTCTTGATATATTACTGTATATTAATATATAATATTTCCATGTAAATACAAGAACATTCCATATTTGTCTTTCATCAAATGAAGCAACAAATTCCCTCCATTTACCACACAAATACATTATGGACTGCATAAAATATTTGTTCACCAACATGTACGACCGATCTGGTCAATTTATGAATAAACCGTAGCAATGTTTAAATGCGTTTTATTGAAATTTGAAGTGGACTATGGAAGGTTTTAGGTTTGGAAAGATTTCTAGCCTTGGGAATGCTATCAGTATTGGTATTATTACTTTCAGCTCATTTCATACGTTAACAGCTGTAGCCTACTTGTCAAAGCTGACATACAAATATTCTTCAGCCAAAAACCTGCACCAAAGCTGAAATCTGTAATTCACCGTTTCCTTTCTGTGGAATCGGCTATCTTGACAGCTTAAACAATCTTTATCACTATCTGCTTTCAAATCAGGCCTCAATACTAATCTTAAGTATTCACAAAGTAATATCAACGTATTGTTCGTTTCATCTCTCGAAATTTTATATATGGAGATGGCCTAACAAATAGGATGTCAATGCATGTTATGCAAACTAGAGAAGAGAACCATGTTCAACAATGGGATTTTCTGAATCTGACTTTGAATCTCGCATTCACACACCAACAGTAGTTACATGTGGAAAGCTATCAACTTTTCTGACGACCCGAAAACGCATCACAATATCACTGAACTACTATTGATGATTTCTTCCGTGTGGAGGTGAAAGAATACATTATTTCCAAAAAAAAACACGACATATGCCTAGACTGGTACAGCTCCTGGAAAACACAAACTGACTCGGCATTACATAATTTCTGTTTATTGCACCACATAAATAACGGACAACTTGACGCGGACGCTGACGGACATACACAACACGGGTCGACTTCTTCTCTAGTAAACGTGGACCATTCCATACAGAAAACTGTACAACTGTTAAGGAATAACACTGTTATTATTACCACTACCTGGTGATTATGGAGTTTAATGTCGCAGTGAGAATCTTTCACCCATTTGCGATGACAACTGTTAAGGAACAACACTGTCTTATTAACATTATTCGGCTAGAAAATATGTTTGATCTGGCTTGAAAATATGTGACATTTCTTATTTGTATTCAATAATTCTGCTGCCATGTACATGTCAGCTAGGACGGGTGGTAGTGCAGTGGTAGAACGTAGGACTTCGGAGCCAAAGGTCCCAGGTTCAAATCCCGCACGGGAGCGCGGCATCAATGTTCACGAAAGTACCCTTTCTGACGCGATGTTGATAGGATGCGCTGTCTGTATAGTGGTCATGCAGTTATCATCATTGGTTTTGTCAGTACCAGCTGGTGCTCTCAGTTTACTGCAACATTCAATGCTACTGATGTTGTGGGTTTCCTCCTGCCCTAAACTGACAAGCTGTGATATACTAGTAAGTGAAAGAATCTTGAAAACGGTTCTAAACCCCAATAAAAAAAAACAATAACATAATGTCAGCTCTGAATTTGCTAATAGGTGAATAAAATAATAATAATAATATGCATTGTGCATGTCTATGTTGCAAGTTTTAGAAATGTACTTGAGACTGGGATCCGAGTGTAGGATCCTTGTATGTGGTTTCATTGCAATACAAACCAGTTTTACGGTCATCAGGTTAAAAAAGGATACGTCCAAAACAATACATATGTCTGAAAGAAAAGGTTAAGGAAGAAACATGTTGATAATTGAAGAAAATATGAACGGTTCTTTAATAATATAGAATATTTAAATAGTATGCATAGCGACATTTCAATGAACTGCTAATGGAAATATCCCATTGGCTAATTTACATAAAAATCAGCTCTTGGATGTTCGGAAGTTCACATGCGATGACATGTTAGATTCAAAATTATTATATGTGTGATGTCTGAAACAACAGAGAATATAAATCAAATATCAATATCTATGTCTATTGTTTGTGCATTTTCTTATCTATGTACATTGTGTGTGAATGTTCTTTTGTGGGAAAAAAGATAATTCAAAATTATGAAAAGTCATTTCCATGAATGCATATTTTCAAAAGGATACAAATAAACCTCCAAAGACTCCATTAAAGAAAAGAACGCTTCTGTTGACAAAATAACTGTTCCATCGAGATCCAGCCTTCATCATCAGCATTATCTGGAAAAAAACAATGTAGAATATAGGCTAGTTGATCTGACATCACGATGGAAAATATCTACCAGTTTAGTTTGTATTTGCACTTGAAAATCTAAACTAAAGAACAAACTAGAATAATAACAATAAATTTGCGAATGGATCATCAAGTCTTAAACCACTATCAAATGCCATTCACAGCCTGGTTTAAACATTATTTGTTTGCACAGTAAACATTGGACTCTCTCATTAACTTTCTACGCTGTACATGCAAGTAGTATTGAGTACTTGCACTGCCTTCAGGCATAAGATGAGATTAGCTGTAACAAGGGCAGACAACTCACAGACAACAGGAAGGCGGTGATGAAATAGAAGGCGAAGCCGTACAACGCGGTGAGTCCCAGGATCCCAGCCGTCGCACCTGCCAGTGCCGAGAGCGATGTGCGGCAGTATTCAATGATTGACGCATTACCTCTGACAGCTAGTTCACTGTAAGCGATTACGTCTGCTGTTCCAGAGAAGATAATTCAATATTATTATCTTCCAGCTCGAGATTCATATTATAGATATAGATTATACAATCAATCCAGTTGACCATAATCAATGACAATCAGTGATTACTATAGAGTAATTTGCTGTTTAATGTTTCAGTGGGAAATACAAGTGATTGCACATTAATTTAGCAATAAGAAGGGTAGCCACATCTGTAACATTTGCTTAGAACAGATGAGCAGTCAATCATATATTGCTTGCCATAAGGTATTTAGATTGAATAGTTGAATATCATAATAATCATTGCAAAAATGGTAATTACAAGCAATTATTTGGAGACCAGATATAAACCTAGATAGCCGTGATACATCTTTCAAAAGAGAAGCAACTAAATTATCGTATTACTGGTTTTCAATACAATAAGCATAGATCGATTCACTTCGTGAAATAACTAACAGTCTAAAACACTGATCCGAATGAAAATACAACACTAGATGAAAAGCATGGCCAAAGTTTGACTGCATAACTCATTTCAACTTACCGGAATCAATTTGGCCCTGTTTATGGCCGGGTAGTGATAATGCTTTGCAATACTCACTTTACTGGCCATAATCCTCCTAGGAAGACTTTGGGAGCAAAGTGCACCGCCAACTTCGGCGGCAGACAACCCGACAGCAAATCTAAAAATTCTCCTCGAAAAGCACATATCATAAATCAAAATGGACCTCCGTAAATAGATAAGACATCGCGTTGTTTGAATCTACTGTAATATTTTACGTACCGTATCGGAATAATTCACCAGCACCTTTCAAACTCGTTTTATTCCTATGCCGGTGTTGTATAAAACGAAACAGATGAAACTGTAATAAACATTTCCGGCTGTAATCATGGTGACAATGTTCAAACTATTTCACTTTAGTACGCATGCGCCAACACCGGCATCGGATATGATGGAGAAAACGAGTTTGAAAGGTGCTGGTGAATTATTCTGATACGGTACGTAAAAAATGACGGCAGATTCAAACAAAGCGATGTCTTATCTATCTACGGAGGTTCATTTTGATTTATGACATGTGCTGTTTGAGGAGAATTTTTAGATTTTGTGTCAGGTTGTCTGCTGCTGGAGTTGGTGCCACACTTTGCTCCCATAGCCTTCATAGTAGGATTATGGCTGGTGAAGTGAGTATAGCGAAGCATTATCACTACCCAGGGCCAACTGATTCAGTCACCTGTATTAAATAATTATGATTGGTTCGCAGTTACAGTGATTTACAATGATGCTGTATTTTCTACTATAACATTAACTCGTTATAACGCGATAAATCCTATTTTCGAAAATAAGTGTCATTCTAAAACGGGTAACTGGACGATATTTCTCTCCACGAAAATCGAACACCTTATCATATTTACAATGTAAACCTAAATAGACATGGGAAAATGCAAGAAATATGCAAAAATCAGGATAATTTATTAATAATAAACATTTGTCAATATGTTTACATGATTTTCACTTATTTTATCTAATCAAAAACTACCAAAAACGTACCACGACGACTCTTACGAGTTCTCACAGCAATGGTTGTCGCCATTTTTATTTGCCCCTGTCTGAAACTTTTATATTTATGATTAAAATATATTGCAGAGACATACACAATAACGACCTTGAAATGTATAAATATTATCAATATTTATTTGGAGATGTTATTTGCTATCTAGCTAATTAGAGACCCAAAAAATATATATATATATATTTACTGCGGCGATATGACCCGAATATCCGGTTTGGAAAGGTCCTGTCAACTTTGTTTAGGTAAATCTTTGTCACTGCATGTAATGTTGTCATTCCTAATTTAAGAATGTTTATTTACTGTTTGGCACAACAGAATCTGTTTCACTCTGCTGTGTACCGAATGGATGTTAATTTAGAGTGTAGCGGTAACAATTATAGTATTAGTAGAAGCTACAGTAACACTAAGAGTACAGGGATAGAACACTAATTACGTAGTAATCACACTACTTAACCCTCTCCCTGCTGGATTAGGCACAAACGCTGCTCTATAGGGCATCCCCGGTTGCCTCCAGCATGGAAAGAGTTAAACATGACCTATCGTAACTACAGCTGTTCAACAAGAGCTTCAAGACCCAAATATTATGAAGTGAGATGTATACGGCATTTAAGGTATAGAACAGTGGATGTGCCAGTTCTGGATAACTGATCATGGTATTCTGATCAGCTCACTTACTCACTCACAATATAATGCTGCTCACTCACAATATAATGCTGACAAAGTGTCCGCTGTTGTTTCTAGACTTTATACATGAAACACGTCCGCATTATTTTGAGTGAGTTAAGTGAGAGCATGATCAGAAATACCTGCGATATGGAACTGCCACACGCACTGTATCTTGGCCAACATTTCTGGTCGAGTAGTGATAATGCTTCACTATCCTCACTTCATATAGCGAAGCACTATCACTAACACAACTCGAATATAATAATAAACATAATTAAATGAAATAATTAATTCGGCTGATGCAACTCCAAAATTATTGTCAGCAGTTGTCTTATCAAGTAATCAGCTAAAACCATAATGCATGTATGGTAAATGCGTGGAAGTATCACATGTAAAACTAACAGTACATGAACTTGGAATACTCACAAAGTTAAGATAGACTATCTTAAAACATATAGGAAGTGCAATATAGCATTGTAGGTATGCTCAAGTATCTTTGCCATTTAGATGGCTGGATAGTGTTAAGCTGTGCCATATTCACTTCATATATAGCGAAGCATTATCACTACCCACCAGGCATAAACATGACAATTAATGAGTAAACACACAAACTTTGTGACTGTAAGCATTATACACAAGTCATATGACCAAAATTTGGCTGATTGAGCTGTATGGTCCATTAACAAATGATAGCAGATTTGTTTCCAAGTGATGACATCCCACCGTAAAACATAACAAAATGTGTTAATAGAATTGTCATGTGTAAAAATGCATCACAAACTTGGAATATTAATAAAGTTAGGACATAACTATATCTAACTTTTACCATGTTTTCATAGATTGATGAATAGTAATGTAAGTAATGTTGGGGTCAAATTTGATAATTTCTGTGATGATACCTGTGGATGCAGTATGAATGAATATAAACATGATGAATGAACATAATGAACAGCTGACATATCTCACTTTGCTATTTTTGTGCACAGCACAGTTTACTACTAGCTTTTATATATTATAA
The DNA here is from genome assembly GCA_032361225.1 of Lepetodrilus schrolli. Lineage (NCBI taxonomy): Eukaryota > Metazoa > Mollusca > Gastropoda > Lepetellida > Lepetodrilidae > Lepetodrilus > Lepetodrilus schrolli. The sequence continues at coordinate 678 of JAUTBT010056550.1, read as the reverse complement.
TTTACATACTAACATAAACAATTTCAATAATGTTATTTGTGATTTAAAAATTTTTTTATCCACAATTTATTATATAAAAACCCCACTTCTATAAAAATAAATCCCGCTCCACTATCGATATCTAAAGTTGACTCATACTATTATATGTGGCACTTTGTGATAAGCATTTTCTGGTACAAAATTTGAAGTAAATATTCCATGTTAGATAAAGTAATAGTATCCCTTTTCCTCGCATGTAATTCAAGAATTTGGTAGTGATATATGCTTTATCCAATTTCCATCCTATTTATCATGTTTATCTTTGTAAATGTTTGTCTGATATTTACCATGTTTACTGTTATTTACTATGTTTACTGTTATTTACATTGCATGTACAGAATGCAGATTGTGGAATTTGTAAACATCAATGCATATCAATTTTTCTTCATTCTAAGTCCTCTTGTTCAAAATGGCAAAGGGGTGAGTTGTATCGCAATGGTAGAACGTTTGGACTTCAGAGCCAAAGGTTCCAGGTTCAAATCACGTCCCGGGAGCCCAGTATCAATGTTCCCGAAAATTACCTTTCTGACGCGATATTGATAGGATGCGTTGTCTTATAGTATGGCAATGCAGTTATCATCCTTGGTCTTGTCAGTACCAGTCGGTGCTCGCAGGTTTACTGCAACATTCAGCGCTACG
>JAUTBT010056539.1:0-15228 GCA_032361225.1 Lepetodrilus schrolli | reverse complement strand
TATATATAAAAACTTTAATAAAATATGTTTGTAAACAACGTCGCAGTGCTAAAACTAAATGACATTAAATTCACCCACCATCCACCATATTGACAAGATTGCGTGTGGGAGGTACAGCTACACCACTTTACAATGGCCATGATATGTAACAGCTACGACAAAACATCAAACATGGGTTAGGTTGTATGCCATATATGTATACAGATCTCATTCATACTTAGTTTGGGGTTTTTTTGAGAAAAAAATACTTCATCTCAATCATACTTCTTTTTTTTTTGAGAAAAAAAATTACTTCCAATTAGCCGACGGTGACAGATAAGATGGCGAAGAGTAAGATCACAATTGAACTTTCCCCTCCGCCCCCCAAAAAATCCACCACCCCTGAGAAAAAAAACACCGCCACCCAGCATGGAGACGTGGTGAAGGAACCATTTCTCAATAATCCCAACCGTTCTTCACAGTATGGAATCTTGAACAGCTAAGCAATATTACCAGCCCAGAGTGAAAGACTTATACCGCAAGAGTAAATTTTCTAGCTTGTTCGTGTAACATTTATTCCTATACCTTTGGGGTCTGTAAATCGTTCACCTGGTTATAACTTCACATGGTTTTCGGTGCACATTCTGTAAATACAACTGAAATTCCAAAACTGAAATTTCACTTGTGGGTCCTACATTGGTAACATTTAAAAAACGTTGTCACATTTTGGTGTTTTGAGAACAAACATTGATAAATGTGCAGATCGAAGACCTGACTTTACGAATAAAAGTTCTATGGACCATTTACTTGAAAGTCGGCTGCATTGTGTACAAGGGATTACAGTCTCAGTTTGCAAAGAAAGGCATTATATAATTCCAAAGGTATAGTAATAAATGCTACACTAACCAGTAAAAATTTTTACTCTCATAGTATTAGTCTTTCACTTTGGGCTGGTAATATTGCTTAGGCATTTATCATCCCATACAGCATTCTTCCTCCCAGTCGTGGAAGAAACATCCCTGCAGTTTGTCTTTCGGATAATTTCCGTCCTCCTCTGTCGCAATTCCACAATTCCGCCTTTACGAACTATTGACACAATGATCTGATTTCTGGTTCCTGTGTCATAATTCCTACTCTGACACCCACCAAATTTGCTGGTGCCACAGATTGGATCCTTTCATCCTCGGAATGGCAGCCGTTTCATGTTTGCACAACCAATGATCAAGTTTTGCTTTGTGGCAGGATCTGGTCAACAATGTAGTGACCTATAGATCTGCCAATCTGACAGTCCATGACATGCTTTCACAATAATACAGTTGGGACCCCTTTTGAAGACTGAATTAAAGCTAGTCTTCCCATTCTTGTGTTTGATCCTGGGTTGTACGGTCACATTGATTTGGTTTGTGGCACACATGCACTGTATGAGCACCTGCAGATTTGTATCTAGAACAAGTTGTATCACACAAATTACAACTCAATTTTTGAAGTTTCGAATACAAACAGAATACACGTGCGCGTGTCAAAGGTGAAAGCACGTGAACAACGACTGTCTGAGGCGCTGTAGCACTAATAATGCGTGTTTATCATCTATTTAGCATTACGTGCTTGTTAAACGACTGAAGTATTATGATGGTTATGATAAGCATTTTAATAGAATTATCCTATACTATAATGTGCCTTGACCTGTGACCCGTGCATATTCTGCATGTATTGGGAAACCCTGAGCTGACTTATAGGAGTATTTGTGTCAGAACAAGGTGACTATTGGTGATATTATTCTTTCATATTTCGTCTTTTATTCCCATAACATGATATGGTAGTGATTACATTAATTGATATAATAAACAACTATGGACAATAACTGTTAAAATGATTTTTCAATGTTTAACATTTTTAAAAAAGACCCAAGACCCAATAAGTTCTTTTAGACGAATAAATGCTGATGTTTGTACAATTGTTGACAAACAGCATGACCGTGACATACTCTTGCTAAGGTTAGTCTAACCTTTCAATCTATAGGCTACTTTTCTGAATGACAGCATTTCTTCAAAATTGTTGTTATAAACCACAATGCTATTATAAACAAGCATGACCAACTCCGAAAATATTGCACCCAAGCAACCGGAACATCAGGAAATCATTCATATTTTCTTTTTAAAATGTCAAAGCAAATAGGAAATCTTTCTTTTTTGATGACACAAAGGCAAGATGCATCAGTAAACGACTCAAATGTTATGACAGAAGTAAAATGTGCATTCAAAATATTTGTAAGAGTTTTGATATGAAAGGGTATTAGTTCTGCTGTACGCGGATTATTCAAGCATGTTGCCTAGTAATGCCTACTCCTCACAGGGTGGAGTGTGATGTTGAGAGTTTACCATCTGTCAAGTCTAGCCTGGACAGATAGGAGTAGGAAATAAGGAAGACAAATCCATTCAGGATTGGAGGTACTTCAACTCGGAAGAACGCAAAAAGTTGAAATCGTGCTGAGAGCTGGAGACAAATTATGATTTTTTTTTTACCATTATGTGAGTTTAAGAATCCTACGAGGGATGTCCCCCTGGTGTGCAGGCTCGTCATGCTCAGATCACCAACGGGAAATATGTTTAATGCGTCGAAGAGTAAATTGCCGAAATGCCTAAATGTCTGAGAGATCCAGAAACACTGCAATAGTCCCTCTCTGTAGAAGAGTTTAATCTTGAGAACTTTGAGGACAATCACAATAGGACAGATGAGAAATGGATCCACTGATTGTGCCTAGGTTACACTTCAATAACTACTGATAAGCACAGAGCCAATGTTGCAATAAAATGTTGCATTTTCCACGTTTACTGGAATACATTTGTTTTGAAGAACAAAGGGACGTAAATTATGGATGGAAATTATGAACATGATGATATTATAGTTTTATTTTAATGTCAATGGATTCAATTACATAGAACTTGTTGCAAAAATACACTTCCTACAGTTATGTATACCGGTATTTATATTAATTTTTTTGATTCCAATAAAAATCCTGAATAAATATATCAACATTATTAATAAAAGACCTAAACAAGTGTTTGAACATCGTATTGAGTTGTTCTACTGTGCATGTTGAAGGCAATCAAAGCTGCCCATAGAGCAACAATTGTGACATAGCAATGGAAAGGTTAAATACAATGAACTGTTATTTTTCTACTACCATACATTTGCCATTTAAATCATGTATAACATATAGAAATATAAGATTGAATGATCAAAAAAATGCCAGGTTACCGCAATTAATTTTAACTCATTATCTTCATATCATTGCATATGGGTGAAAGAAAACCTTATATACACCTCATCATAAGTTAAGCGATACCAAAATCACATCCCATTTTCTGTGGGGATGTTTGGGACATCCTGGGTTGGAATTTACCCCAAATAACCATTCGACAACTTGTCCTCAATATACAACGCAGGGTTCAAGCAGTAATCAATGTCCATGGTGCTTACACATGCTACTGAGTTTTCTGTCTTGCAATAGCCTCATGTTCCCATAAAGAGTCTACCTGACACCTACTGTAGATGGTTGACGTCCATTACCTATACGAAATGATCAAAGTTTCTCCAAGTTCATAATACACTGACAATATTGTGTTTTCTTTTAATGTATTGGTGGGATCACAATTGGCATCACTATGTATTGTGTTTGTTCTTGTCTATCGGGGAATAGCAACCCTGAACCGTGTATTACCCTGCGATAGATTTGTCAGCTACAACAGCGTCTTCATTCAATAATATTGGGTGGCACTTAACTTATGATGAGGTGTATATATGCTAAACACTCGCTCACTCATTGATTCACTCTTAATCTTTGTTTTTCTAGTCATAACATAAATGTCAAGGACATCTGAATTATTTCAATGGCTGACATACAAATACTTACAGAAATTGGCTACGACAGCGATATATTCTCACATGGTATTGAAACAAAATATTCGATAAATATTTATACCCATGCTAATGAGTATTCCTGCTATATTTACAATGCTGGGCAGTGGAGTATGGTAGAACCACATCAGAGTCTGACACTGCGAAAATAAACCTGCTCAAAACAGTTTATGTAGTAGTGACAAAATCATTAAGAATCTGATTGAAGCAACTGCAATTCCCACACTTCTTGTACAAATTCTATACAGTTGGAAAGTTTTGCTCTAAATGTTAGCACTTTCTTGGAGGTAAAGAAAATAACCAGAAATTTAACCAATTTGTTCAGGTTTAACACTTTATGTCACATTCCGTTATCTCCAAACTTCGTAGTCGATGTTGATTGAAGGGGAATGAAACTTTTGGGTTGGAATGGGCCAAGAATAATGCATCGAAAAGTTAACATGAGTTTTAATACCATCAGTGGGCAGATGTGTTAATTTGTGTTTTCTCCACAGTCAGGTCTACGAATGAGATAGTGCTTCTGCATTCAAAATTGATGATATGCACACAATATTCAATGAGTTTGCACACCAACATTGAGAAAAGCAATACTAGTATTATTTGATGAGCTCATGGGCATTGTAATACTTCCGAAACCCATGTAAACAAAGTCAATGTCAACTGTAATATTTTTCTATTACAACTCATACCATCCACACCACATCAGATGCTCCTTTTGATATTTAAAAAAAAATCCAATGGATATTTATGTAGATCATTAAACACTTGGACCATTTTAAAGTTGTCTTCCTCTCTTATACATTATCTATATTCATTAAATTAAATTAAATTATTAACAAAATTGTTATTGTTGGTGTGTCAATATGATTATTGTACAAAACTGGAAAAACACATCTAGCACTACAAATCAGCAGCACGATTCACCACATCTTTCACATCATGCTTGCTGAATTTCAGATTTCCTGTTTTTGTATCTACCGACATTCTTACTTTGTATTAATTGTCCATTTGTCTTCCACACCACACATCTCGTTTGTTTTCCACTGTATTTCTTCCAGTTGTCTGCAGGTTCCGTGTATACTCGTACATCAAAGAAACTTGGATTATTGTCTATGCGTTAAAAACTCCAGTCACGTATTTAGTCATAGATTAGGCCTAATTAGATACATTATCTCAGAAAATAGGCACTATTCAGTATGGTATATTCCAGAGTGAAAACATCAACTGTGGATAGATACATATACTGAAATCAATTAGAAACACATGTCTTTGAGGGTGATGTATATACAATACGAAGTTTGAACCTACGACCTGTCCTGAACCCTTCCAGTCACAATCAAACATTGCGCACCACGAGAATCACGCACACACATGTGTGATCATGTGATGCAAAAATAGATTTATTGGAATTGTTTGCATTTTAAATTTAAGCGCCCTTTTAATGCAGATGCACTTAGTTCATTCACCATTGTCTGAATCATCAAGTAGCCTGGTGAAGATATGAAAATGTAGGTATGTGGCATGGCTATGTGGGGCGTTGGATGATGTGACTGCAATTCCGGACCCAATGAGTGCCCATAACTCACCACTGTTGTAAGTAGTATGACATTTGCATCCACATTGACATTAGTTTCCAATATTCAGTAAATGATACCTCACTGCAGTTTGTTTCTTAATTGTCACATTTATGAGAAAGTATGTGTACAATAGAAGGTTACCTTGCCTACTTCCTATATTGGTAAAAGTTACTGCGATACTTTGAGGATGTGTTTCTAATGAATATGTAAAGAGTTGTGATAATAATGACTTGTAGGTAATAATTTAAATTATTTTAAATATATCGTTATCGCCAATTTATTATTTCAAGGAGTGATGCCATGATAGTGAAATGATTCTATTTGTCAGAGAAATTTATCTTAAAATGTTCCTTGTATCGTTTATCAATGACCTGAGACCATCTTCAATTTGCCATCACAGCAGGCACATTGAGTCACATCAACAGCTTGAACAATGCCAGTAGTACAGACTAATCAATGCATAATTTAATCTATTGACCAACACAAATAATACCAAAACCTGAATTATTTATTACATAAAAGCTCCACAAAGAGATTGCACTAATGATAAAGAAAGAGTTATGCACACACACAAAGTGACATTTGAAGAACTTGGAACCAGTTGTGGTTTAACCCCATCACTGCTGGAATATTAAAAAATAGATGCTCAATAAAACAACATCAATATCCCCCAACAGCAAGAAGGTTAACCAAGCCTACTGTAAGTGTTTAATGATTCAAATTAATTTTATTACTGACAAGTAAATCCTAAGAAAGAACAAGACATGCATTATTAACATACACAGGGTCTTTATGAAAGTTAAAGAGTCGATTGTCATTGACTACCAAGGTATCATTCAATGATGCAATTATGATGAGCAATACAAAGAATGGCAACTATGAAGATAATTCCCCATTCACCTGAACACGACACCTGAAGTATGACTCATTACAGAACAGCAGGGATTCAAAAAGAAAAAAAGAAAATTCTGGGGCCCGTTCCACGGAACAATCGTAGCGCTATGAGAGTCGTAAGCCCTGTATGTTAGCATGGAAGTGCTAAGAAGTCTCGTAGCACTAAGATTGTTCTGTGGAACAGGGCCAGATGTTTAGTACATGCATTCTTAAAAGCTGGTAATAATGACCTTCAAAGGTCAAATTGACTTGGCACGGTCATAGATTATTGTAATAGTCTTTGTAGCCAGTCAGAATTGTTATGCATATAGTCAAGTTGATAAATGAAGGAAAACATCATTCTAAAAATAATAGGATACTCCCGACATCTTGAGATGCTATTTTGTACATTAATGACAAGGTTAAGAGGACTGAGACGGGTTGGTGGCATTCAGAAAGAGATGAACCTTGACCCAAGATTACAAAACCTTTTAAAGTACAATTTCATTTTTAAAGGTTTTGTTCACAAATTCCCATATAAAATTTGATCTTGAAATCGTAGTTAAAAAAGTTTTGTATTCCCGTGACCTTGAGTATACTTAGTACATGCAAGTTTCCTGTACTGTCGAGGAAATTTTACAAAAAGATTTCTTTAAAATCTGATACAAAAGAAAAACAGAATTAACATTTGGCACAGAGTTAAACTGTACCAGGTTATCTTCTAATATGGCTGTGTTACTCAGAACAGTTGTGGCTACAATTGATTGTACAAAAGAAAAACAGAATTAACATTTGGCACAGAGTTAAACTGTACCAGGTTATCTTCTAATATGGCCGTGTTACTCGGAACAGTTGTGGCTACAAATGATTGTAAGTCGTCAAAATTTAGAAATCCGCTAGAAGTGTAAAAGTCCATTGCATGAAACGGACCCAAACTGTGTGGGCTGTAATTTAGTGATAAAAATAAAATCAAAGATGGCCGAATCCAACGTGGCATGAACTTATGATGCAGTCTGAATGTAATAGCTTGAGGAATAGATATAATTTAGTCATGTGATCGAAAAATTCCAAGCTGGCCACAAAAATATATTTCTTACCTGAATGTAATAGCTTCAGAAATAGTGAAGATAATTGCACATTGTTTGTAAATGTTTTTGCCAAAAAGATATGATATTTCCAATTGGAATTTTGAGTTGGTACTTATAAGACTGCATATGACAGTAATACAGAAACTGCAATGGTTCTAGTTACAAATAAGCTTCCAAGGATTCATTTGGTTATTAGGATGTAATTTCCATTTTAAGTAAGTAATCCTGTCTATATTCTTTTATTTACTAGAATAACTGGATGGCATTTTGTGAATATCAGATTGCCCTACTGTAAAGATACAATATCTTCCAAATAATACATAAAACTGAAATATATATTTCAAGGTACCATCTGCCAATTTAACCCAATGCTTTGTGCTCCCTAGATTAACATCAACAGGTATCTAGTCCAAACACTCAGTGTGAACCTTCCAATAGCCACAGCCAATCAAGTAGCAGATACCGACTGTCGGTGCCTGTGATAGGCTGATTGACAGTTGTATGTGTGCTACTTGTCTGAAAACTATTTCACTCTAAATGAACAAATACCAACGCAAATGAGATAAGATGGATGTGTAAACAACAAAGAGATCTGAAGTACATCAAAGTGAGTGAAACTGTTAGCATCACTAAATGTAGTTTAGAATCTTCACTTGCTTCGTTAAAGCTTGATTCATCGTGACAAGTGTATACATGCTTGGAGCATTTTCTATAAAATTAGGAATACTAATCTAAATTGGAATTGGAATTAAAGTTTGAATATCTAAAATGGAATTGGAATTAATGTTTGAATATTAAAAATCTTAACAGAATTCAATTGTTTTGTGAAATCTGGTACATCTTGATGGACAAGTTGAAAAATGATGGCAACTTATCTCAGAAACCCCAAATACACAACCTCATTTTACAGCTTAATAATTACAATGAATCAATTCTTATATATAATTATGTTCCACTATCAACAAGAAGTGTAAATTGATGTTTGAGAATTTCAATCTGGGTCAGATTTCAGCCACATGCCTCAGCATGAAGTTACCAGCTCATGATGGAAAGTTCAACATGCTTTGGAAGAATCCTGGTTTTTCAAGAACAACTTCACTGGAGTGTAGACCGACGGTAAATAGTGCTGGAAATAAGTGTTCTCGAGTCAATATTGTGCCGAAATTCCTGTCAAGATGCTGGCAGTACTCTTGTTTCAGAGTTCTTGTGGACTTGCTATCTTCTTTGCAGTCATGATGGACAGTACCACATTAACTTCCATGTCGGCCTGTTTTTATATGCGATACACAAATCCAGATTCCCACATATTTAGGAAAGTTCTCCAACAAAAATATCATCCAATCTATCTACGGTAATAGGTAATTTATAGATTATTACTTATGCGTAATACTTGACAAATCTTGACATATGAAACACTACACGATTCCCACATTTTAAAGAAATTTCTTTAATAACAATATCATCCGATATATATATACGTTAATAAGTTATTTATAGATTTTTACTTAGGCGTAATACTTGATAAATCTTGACATATGTAACACTATAGGATTCCACATTTTAAAGAAATTTATTTAACAAAACTATTATCTGATATATCTACAGTAATAAGTTAGTTATGGATTTTTACTTAGATGTAATGCTTGACAAATATTGACATGAAACACTACAGGATTTCACATTTTAAAGAAATTTCTTTAACAAAAATATCATTTGATATATCTACGGTAATACGTAATTCATAGATTTTTAATTATGGTAATATATTTTGCCAAATCTGTACATATGAAACACTACAGGCTTCCACATTTTTGGGAAATTTCTTAAGCAAAAATATTCTCCAATGTATCTATGATAATAAGCAACGTATATACTTCCTCTGCAGTTATATATGACGAAACTTGACATAAGAATTTTGTATTAACTCATAGTGTTCATAGTAATTTCAAAACATTGTTGATGAATGTGGGCGAATGATTCACTTTGGGTACTACATTCCTTACAACTAGCCATTCATTTTCAATTGATTGCTATCATGTATATGTTGTGGATGGCTGAACTTCTGGCAATGCAATAAAGTATCCTACTGATTATTAGATCAGTCTGGGTTATTTAGTCAACTGGAAATTGTTGGCAAGTGAATGGATATGAACAATTTCATGTTTCTTTAATGACAGGTTTTCATTTGTGAGTCATATCTGTACAATTTGCAGTTGTATAAATCGACGACCGTGTACTGGAAAACCATGTATTCCTATTCATAGACTTTATGAATATCATTAGAATTCATAACAATGAGTGAAGTTTTCGATGACTTCTTTCACAATGTTTAACAACTGGTAACAATAATATTGTACAGTTTACAATTGGGCTTTGGAAGTCCATTCAAACTGGGAATATATCAAACAGCTAAACATGATATAAATTTTAATCTAATAGTCAGTTCAATACACATTGAAAGTGCTACATGTTATTTCAAATGTACTAATTTTCACAGAGTAGTTTTACATGTTCACTCGCATATGAAATCTATTCATATGAAAACGTATATTCCTAAGAAACTACTACATGCATTTACACCATTTTTTAAAGGAAATCAAATTTGACAATTTTTAACTCTGAAAAAACACTTCCACACTTTTCAATACACTAGCAAAGAAATCCCATCCCTACTCTCTAGTATTTATTTATTCTCAAAATGTTTTAAATTCAAAATATTGAAATTCATCTAACGTGTCTAAGGGCCATGATTTCTTCCTGTGTGAATTTATATCTAGATAATTGCATTTTTCTTTAACGTACAATGGTTGAATAGAATTTCATATGATACCGCTTTCCTTCCAAATCAATTGTAATTATACGCATGAAGAATTTTAACAATAATAGCCACTATCTCCTCTGCTGCAAATATTAATATAAAACCCAGCTGTCATATCTATTCATATAGTTTCCTGGCTAATATCATAATTTCAGACAATGACATATTTAATTTTCACACTCAAACATGAGCCGTTCTTCAAAGAAATTCCTCACTAAAGCAGAATTGTGACCATATTCAAGCGTATTGAATTGTACAATACAAATTACTTCTAAAACACTTGTTCCAAAGTACCCGTTATATCAATTAAAAAGCATTACGGTCTAATCCCGAAATGATGGCGACTGGCACCGTAAGTTCATGCCACATTGGAGTCGGAGAGAATTACCACGAGGATAATCTCCCGCTGAAAGGAAGCTGTGTACTGGACAGTTGTGACATCTTTGTATACGTCTCATTTGATTCAGTGACTGAGGAGAATTGAAGCGCAATGGTGCTTTGTCTGCTAAGTAGAAGGATGCATGTGTTGCATGGAAGGAATCTAATGCATTACTCATTGTTCCATTCTTCAGTTCCAGCAGAAAGGGATATTGTTTTATGAGGAAATCATCGTCTTTCTCATTTCACTGGACAGGACTTGCATGCGAGTGAACTTATAACGTTCTTCTTGAAATTTCGTAAAAACATGACAAAATGCTTGTCAATATGACGCGTGAAAGTCAACTGTAATTACTTTAGTTTTACTTCAATGTTAACTTGACTACCAATCCTCATTCATGTTTTTGAATAAAAATATGTTTAAATAAATTGTAATTTCCTGCATGCAAACCATTTCCCAAGAACTGGCTGGCGCCAATGGTAAGATTACAGTAATGCGAACATTTGTCAACATGTGCCGAGAATTAATTGAATGTGTACTTATATCAAGCAGCCGCCCAGTATGGGCTTTGCGAAGATTTGAACTACTTTCTCAAAACTAATGAAGGCTAGCTGCCCTTACAGAAAGATCCAATGATCATCACAAGTCGAAATACCGGCGGAAATTAAGGATATATCTATGATTGTATTCCTGACATTTTCATGAAAACACGTCAGTGTCCAGACATTAACTAGGCCTGAATGTATATCTAGTGATGCTCTATGTTGAACATTAGTGAACAATGATCTGTTAGTAGTCCTCTGTGGACAGGAAGGAAATCTGTCAGGATTTCAGGCAAATGTGAATGCAGCAGTGAAACTAGATCCTGACAGAAGCCATCATCATTCTCGGTCTACAAGACATGTAGTAATTCTAGCAAGCATATGAATATCAAATCTAGATAGAAAATTAGAAAATCTGAAAATCTGTCAATAAGAAAGTGAGCACTCAGATTACTAAGGAATACGTAACTTAAACTTTGACTTTTAAGAAAATATCATTCATATTTCTGATGATATGGCTGGCTTACATATATTTTTGTAATTCAGATAATTAGAAGCAGTCCTTTACAGTTTAGGATCTCCATTCTTGTCAAAATTATGATGGTTTAGCTCCTTGGGGAAGTATACAAAGGCATGTCATCCTTACCAGCTGGGTTTTAGGATCTTATAGATCACCTACCTATAGATATAATGACTGACATGTCACCTACCGGTAAAACCAATAACTAAGATTAGAAATGATGACTAAAATATAATTTACCTGTAGAAATGATGACTAGCATGTTACCGTTATGTATAAATGATGACCAGCATTTTACCTTTGTGTAGAAATTATTACTAGAATATGACTTCCCTATAGAACTGATGACAAAGGTAACGTGTAGAAATGATGACTAGCATGACAGTTACCTTGAGAGATAGTGACTAGTATGTGACCTACCAGTAGGAATAATGACTAGCTTGTTACCTAACTATAGATAGAAATGATGACCAACACAAGTGACCAACCTGAAGGAATGATGACTAGCTTGTGACCAATCTGAAGGAATGATGACTAGCTTGTTACCTAACTATAGATAGAAATGATGACCATCACATGTGGCCAACCTAAAGGAATGATGACTAGCACATGACCTGTATAGAAATGATGACCATCACATGTGACATTCCTGAAGAAATGATGACTAGCTTGTGCCCTACATGAAGAAATGATGACTAGCTTGTGCCCTACCTGAAGAAATGATGATTGGCTTGTGCCCTACCTATAGAAATGATGACTAGCTTGTGCCCTACCTATAGAAATGATGATTGGCTTGTGCCCTACCTGTAGAAATGATGACGGGTTGCTCTCCTTGAGGACTTCTATACAGAACTGTAGCAGGCCGGTGGTCCTCTGTAACAAGGACGTACAGTGAGAAACCTGCTCCTTGAGAGTCTTCACCTTCTCCTCCTTCTCCTGCTGGACACTCTCCAGGAGTTCCGTCTTCCTCTGCTTGATGGCCTCGATCAGAGCGTCGCACTGCGCCACCACCGTGGACTCAAACTCTGTGGAGTTGCACTGAAGAACAAAACACTCTGGATGAGAATGATGGTCATAAATGATCATTTTGAGATAAAAATATAGCTAATATGTGATGTACTTCCACCACAGATTGCAGAAGGATCACTAAACTAGTGTTTAAACCCACAACAAAGAAAAACATGCACCAATCAACTATTAAATAAAAAAAATAAAAAATTAACATTGGGGATTAGAGTCACTTTCACTTATATCACGGCTTGTCAGTTTAGGGCAGGAGGAAACCCACAACATCTGTAGTGCTGAATATTGTAGTAAACCTACAAGCACCAGCAGGTACTGACAGACCAAGGATGATAACTGTATTGCCATGATTTAGACACTGCATCCTATCATGATTGTGTCGGAAAGGTAAATTTTGCTAACATTGCTGCTGGACTGCCAGGACAGTATTGTAACCTGGTGCCTTTGGCTCATAACTCTAAAAATTCTACCATTGCACCACCACCAGCCCCAATGACAGTATACAATCAACATTGACTGGCATATGGTCTGAGTTTTTTTGCATTATATTAGGTCAAACGCATTATATCCAAGAAGCATATCCATCAGCAATCTCGTACTATGAAGTGTAACCTTCTCAATAAATCATGCTGCCACTTTCATTGGTATGGGAGAAAAAATTCCCCACAATTGCCTTATTCATTTCTGACATCAATCATTCCGTTATTGGGAACTGACAGATCAGCTGATTGCTACTTGAAGGAATAGAGCTCATGTCATTCACAAATTAGAAATTGCAAATATTACTGACGCATTAGGTGAGAAATCAGGTTATCTGTTCTTTGGCATCATGCTATGCTACCCTACAACCAAGACAATTTGTCTACACACGGCAGAGATTAGTATGTTGTAGAACACCTTTTACCAGTAAGTGTCACTAATAGGCTGCACCAGTGTCTCACAAAGACGTGTCACTCATAGGTGTCACTAATATGCGGCTAATTGATGGTACTCAGATTCCTGAGTATCATCTTAATTATTTCTGTACTCCCGACATGGCCTGGGATTAAATTGACATAAATTTTACATGCACAATTGAGATTTATGCCGCAATAATATCTCTTGCCAATGGTCGGTTTTATGGCTTAATAATTAATTGCAGAAATCTGATATCACAGATATTCAAATTAGTTAGGGAGAGGAAATGTGAGGGAGGTCTTGTCAGATGTTTTGGGTCATTGCTGGACAAATTACATTACAAAAATAATTCATTCATGATTAATAATTTAATGTTATTATTATACAGTAACAAATTGGTTGGTAAATAGTAAGTAAATAATTATACCTCTTTGGTTTTCTTGTCAATGTTTAATATTGAATTAAAAAGAAGTTGATTTTGTTTTTGGTGTTTCAAGAATATTTTTCTCATATCACAGCTTGTGAGTTTATGACAAAAGAAAAACTGCAACACGTAACACTGATTGTTGCAGTAAACATATGATCCCTAGCTGGTACTGACAAAACAAGGATGATAACTGTACAGTGATAGTACAGACTGCACATTTCAGTATGATGACGACTGCATTGGAAATGTGAGCCATATCTCAAGGGTTCGACCTCGAAGTGAGTGAGTGAATTATTGTTTTACGTCACAGCGGGAATCTTTCACCCATACGCGACAAGTCGACCTCAAAATCTTCGGCTCTGAAGTTCTATGTTCTTCCACTGCTCCACCACTCATTCCCTGTTATTGAATTTATAATAATACCATGAAGAAATGTTTTACTGAGGTATGAATTTCAAGAGGTAAAGACTTCATCAAACTTGTATTATAGAAACTAATACTGTCTCCAAAGCTGTGCAAAATGCAAAATGCACTGATGTCACACGACAACATTAACGAAGATGTTTATGTTGTTACTTTGATCTGAAATGTCAAGGTGTCAAAGTTGAAAGAATTATTTCCAAAATATCATCTGACATCTTGGCCAGCTGTGCCAGCTAGTGCTGCATCTCTTCTTGAGGTCAAAGGTGAATGTGTTTTAAAAGTGCAATTTGGTTGCAAGTTACTTTTACGTGAAGCCTAACAAAACACCACTGGTCAGTAGTCATTCAGGGTTGGTCAAGCAAAGTGTAAGTCTCCGCTTCTGGGGACACCTAATCAGAGATAAGCATTAGATATAATTGCTATAATGAATTGATTAATAGACCATGATATCGTGAACATTATAACATGGTTGCTAGTGACGCTGCTCGTAATGGTTGCTATGAATGATTTCTCCATCATGACGTTTTTATGTGACACCAACTTGTTGTTCCCCTGCTTGGCGCTCAGCATTAAAGGGGTAAAGCAAGGACTGGTCGGCTCGGAGTCAGTATACGGTGTCTGAGTGGGGTATTCATGTTCCATCTGCGGCATGATATACCTCCAAGTGAGCTAGCACTATAAAAACAAGTGGAAATCCAGACTAGTACAAGTAGTACATATGCATGCAAGCCATGATGTGAGTGAACAAATCTTGAAAGTGGCTT